>AUXI01000656.1:0-14207 GCA_000482105.1 Crithidia acanthocephali | reverse complement strand
ATGTCGCTCTGCACATCACCATCGTAGTTCTTGCACGCCCACACGAAACCGCCCTCACCTTTGATCATCTGCGCCACCTGATCATCGATGAGGCGGTGGTTGTAGTCGATGCCGGCCTTCTCGAAGTCCGCCTTGTACTGCTCCTCGTACATCTTCTGGAAGGTCTTGAGGAACATCCCGTCGTACTTCTTCAGAATCGTGTTCTTCGTCGTCAGCACCAGCGGCATCTTGCGCATCAGGGCGTACTGGAAGCAGCTCGTCGCGAAGCCCTCGATGCTCTCCTTCGTGTTGTACATGGCCATGCCCACGCCCTCGCCCTTGTAGTCGAACACATCCATCACCGTCGGCTTCCCGCCGTCGGCCGGGGTGTGCACCAGCTGCAGCTTGCCCGGGCCGAAGACGGCGTCGGAGGCCTTGTACTGATCGCCAAAGGCGTGACGGCCCACCACGATCGGCTCCTTCCACTGCGGCACGATGCGGGGGATGTTCGAGATGATAATCGGCTCACGGAAGACCGTGCCGCCGAGGATGTTGCGGATTGTTCCGTTGGGGCTCTTCCACATCTGCTTCAAGCTGAACTCCTTCACGCGGGCCTCGTCTGGGGTGATGGTGGCACACTTAATGCCGACGTTGCACTTCTTGATGGCCTCCGCGGCGTCCACCGTGACCTTGTCGTTTGTCGCGTCGCGGTGCGTGACGCTGAGGTCGAAGTAGTTGATGGGGACGTCGACGTAGGGCAGGATGAGCTTCTCCTTGATGAGAGCCCAGATGATGCGGGTCATCTCATCACCGTCCATGTCCACCACCTCATTCTTCACCTTGATGCGCTTGTCCAGGCAGACGTTGGTGGTCGAGAGGCCGCGGGCGGCGACGACGGAGCTCGCCGAGGCAACGGAGATGCGACGGAACATTGACACGGGTAGGGGAAGGGGAAGGGGGGATAGAAAAGGTGTGAATGCGATAACTTGAGAAATCAAACAAACAGAGAAGAATAAGAGGACTGTGTTTGTGTGTAAGTGATCTTTCGAAGAGAAACCTACGGTGTGGAGAGAAAGGGTTGAGGAATGGTGAAGGGAGGGAAGGGACGAATGAAGAGAGAAAAAAAAAAAAGAAAGGGAGGTGCCAGTGGCCAAAGCCAAACGGAGCTGCAAGAGCAAGCAGTCCAAGATACAGAGCACGTAGAGAACGCTGCCCGCGAGAGTTCACGTCAAGCCTCACAGACTGCACGCTTTTTTTCTTCTTTGTGTTGTGTTGGCGGTGTACAATACAGAGGCACTATAGTACAACGGAAAGCAAGTAGAAGTGAGAACCACAAAAGAGAAAATCTAGCAAGCTGTACATCAATAAGAGGGGGAAAAAAAAACCTGAGTCTTTCAGGACAACTGAAGTGACGCTTCGTGTGCACTACCGTGAGTATATATGCTCTCCTTCATTCACTCCTCATCGTCGTCATCGTAGTAGTAGGTGCTGTGCGTCTCCGGCTTCACCGTCGTCTCCAACTCCATCGGACGCTCATTCTCCGACACCGCCGACGCCGGCCGATCCCGCGAGCTTGCATCGTCGGTGTTGTTGTTGTTGTTGTAGCTACTGCCATCGCGCGACTGCAAGGAGCTGCGCGTGGGTGGCACGGAAGACGAAAGCGCTGATTCCGCCGTGCGCACTTTCGGCTTGGCGCCTCCGGTGGTGGTGCCGCGTGGCGTCGTCGGCGCTGAGGCTGGGCTGTCTTCTTCTCCGCGCTGCTGCTGCTGCTGCTGCTGCTGACGTTGACGGTGCAGCAGTGCGACACCCTGAGCCGTGTCGACGCTCACGGTGCCGGGCACGCCGACCACCGACGGGTCGACCATCGACGCATTCAGCATCGTCTGCAGCCGCAGCGCCGCCATGGCAGCCGGGGTGCGGTACGGCGACAGACCCGCGGGGGAGAGTGCGGGCGGTGCAACGCGGCTGTGGAAGCCCCGCGCGGCCAGCCCTGCTCGTCCCCGCTCCGCCACCTCCGCCACCGAAGAGCGGGTGCGCGGAGGCATGAAGAGCACCGTGTCGCGGGGCTGCTGCGGGTCGACGTCGCCCTGCTGCTGCACGAGGTGTGCGGCGGCAGCCGTGGGCACGCCGTAGACCCACGACGTCTGCTGCGGGAGCGGCGGCCGCGGACGCAGGCCCGCGGTCGGGGCGGGCGGCACGTGACTCGATGCTCCGCTGGCCAAAGGCAGAGAGAACGGCGCACCATTCGCGTACGTCGTGGAGGAGGCCGGAGAGAGGCGGCCAGCGGCACGCGTCAGTTCGGCGCGGTACGCCATGACGCGGCTGCTGAGGTCCTCGGCGGCACCGGCCACACCACAGCCGTCGGCATCGTCGTAGCCGCTGGTGGTGCTCAGGTGATAGTTGTTGCCCATATCGCAGCCGCTGGCCAAGTTCGCGTAGGCGCTGAGACTGACGGCGTCACGCGGCGACACGTACGACTGCTGCTGCTGCTGTAGGAGCGTCCGCCCCGTTCCACCACCCTGACGCAGCGGGGGTAGTGGCACCACGCTGGATGGCGACGGCGCCGTTGGCGACCGCCGCATGCTCGGCTGCTGCTGCTGCTGCAGCGACGAGGCCACCGTCGGCAGCTGCGGCGGGGACGCCTTTTGGCTGCTGTAGCGTGGAGCGTGTGCGTCCCCGACGTCCTCCACGTGGTAGCCGCGGTCGTCCTCGCCGGCCTCGCCGGCCTCGCTGCCCGCACGCGCCTTCGCCGCCGCCGCCTCCATCGCCGCCTTTGTCCGCGCCGACGCGTTAGGCAGCAGCGGAGGCGTGACGGCGGGTTGGGCGGTGCGGCGGCTCAGCTCAATGCCGACGCCTGCCCCTTCCGGACCACCGCCGACGATAATCTGATCGGGCCGCGCGCGGCGGCGCAGGATGGCACGCACCCGCTTCGCCGCCTCCATGCCGTACCACGCCGACGTGCCGGACTTGACAGTGAAGTTCAGCCGGTCCGGGTCGATCTCCGGGTAGGCGGCGCTGTTGTGCGCGTTTGGCCCACCGGAGAATGGGCGGCGGCCGTGTGCGCTGCCACTGCCACGGCTGCCCTGGCGGCCCCGCAGGTGCCACTCGCACCGCATCGCGAGCTCTGCCATGCGCTGCTGCTTGAGTGCCTCCATGTACGTCAGCTCCATCCGCAGTCGACGGATCGCCTGCGTGTTTTCATCCCCCTCCTCCGCCGCGCCGTCCTCGCCGCCACCGCCGCTCAGGTAGATGTCGGTGAGGAAGGCGGCCTCGGCCTCGGCTTCTGCGGTGGCCGTCGCACTGTCCACGGACTTGCTCGCGGTGGCACGGCGCTTGCTGAAGTACTCCGCGAGCTCTGCGGCCACCGCACGGCCAGCCCCGACGCTGTCCACCCCTGCCGCCGACGCCGATGCCCGTCCATTCAGGTTGGGCAGGAGAGACGCCAGACGCTGGTAGGCCTCCACGCTGCCGTTGCTGCCGCGGCTGCTCGCAAACGCTGGGGCGAGGTCGGCAAAGTCGAAGAGGTCTTCCCCCGCGGCGGTGGGTGACGCGGCACCACCACCACCGGCGACGTCTGCACAACCAGCCGCACGTGCACGCGCGGCGCAGAAGGTCGCGTAGTGCTGCGCCACTCGCGCATCGGCCGCCGCCTCGCCATCGTCCTCCTCCGGGTCCGGCACGGGTAGCCGGACGACGGGCATTGCAGTCCCCGACGCGGCGGCGGCAGCAGCAGCAGTGAAATTCGTGTTGCGGCCGGCGGAGGTGCGGGCGGCCACCAACGCCGCGATGATCGTCTCGACCGAGCCGTCCTCCTTCGGTGCCTCCGCCACGACCTCCGCGGTGGCCGCAGCCTCAGCACCGTCTGTTGCGGATTGTACTGCGGCGGCGGCGGCGGTTGTGGCGCGCCGCCACTGCCGCCAGCGGAGTTCATCGACGATGCAGCCCAGGAGCGCGGCGTCGACGGCGGCGAGGAACGCAGCGGAGGTGCGGGGTGTCGCAGGGGCCGCGATCGGGCCCTCATTTTCTTCTCGCTCGAGGAGACGCTGGGCGTGCTGGATCTGCTGATGGAGGCTGCGCAGGGCTGGCGTGGCTGTCGGGGCCATCAGCTGCAGCAAGCCGAGCACCTCGCGATGCTGGGCCTGCGCTGCCGTCACGGCTGCGACGTTGAAGGCGGCCGCCGACGCAGCGCCTGTGGTGGTCAGCACGGTGGTCTCGAGGAGGGCCATGTGGAGGGGGTTGATGCAGTGCTGCTGGTAGGCGCGGAGCACGATTTCATACAGGCGTCGCTGCGCCGCGCTAAACGGGACTTCTGCGGTGTAGAGGGCATCCAGCCGGCCCTGGTACTGCGATATCTCGCTGCGCTCCACGGGCAGCTGCGCCAGTGCCCGGTGAAAGGACAACGCATTCTTTGCGTCCACGCTCAGCGGGCGAGCCAGGTCCTCTTCGTCGTCGCCGTCACCGTCACCGTCGCCGTGACTCTGCTCGTGCCGCAGCTCCCCGCTGTCCAGCGACTTCTTCCGCTTTGTCTTACCCGGTGGCATCTTCCCGGCTTTTGCATGCGGCGCGCGGCGTGCAGCAGGACGGCTGCTGGTGCTCGCGCCACTGCTGCCCTCGTCCAACTTCGTGTTATTGTAGTACCCAGCGGACCAGCCCTCGCCGAGCGCCACGAAGCCGCGCAGAACGGTGCTGTACACATCCGCGACATCGCGCATGCTGCCGTCCACGTCGGCCAGGTACAGGGGCAGGCTTTCATCTGTCGATGGCAACGTGAACTCCGAGGCGGAGGGGAACGTCTCTTGACGGAGGTTTGTCGGCACCAACGCGAGGTGCGGCGGCGGGGCCACGGCGAAGTTCGACGACGGCTTCGGCAGTGCGCGGAAGAGCTGTGTGCAGTCCACCTCGCACCAGGGGCTGAGCCGCTGCTCCGCCTCCATCTCGGCCTGCACCGCATCCAAGTAGTCCTGCACCGGGCTCACGTCGTCAATGGCAGCCTTCACGTGCTGCGTGGCGCTCTGGTAGGCGCGGAGGAGCTGCTCCGGCGACGCTGACGACGCTAGACGCGACGGTGCACCCGCCGTCGTCGTCGTCGCTGGTTTTATCAGCGGTGACGCGGTGGTTGCACTGCCGTCCCCCTCGCCGCGGTCTTTCCGCTTGCTCCGCCTGCTGTGCCCCGGCGTGGAGGCGGTGGGTGGCGCATTGGCATCCGGGGTCCGCTGCCGCTGCTGCTGCTGCTGTTGGTGGTGGTGGTGGTGGTGCTGTTGCTGATGCTGCTGCACGCGCTGCAGCTCTGCCGTAATGTACGAGACGCGAAGGGCGAAGGCGGCGTGCTCGCGTGCCACCCGCTCCGCCGCCCGACGCACGTCGGCGTCCGTCACCGCCCGCAGCGGAATCATCGGACTAGCCTCGCCGTCACCGCCCTCCTTTTCACCTTCGCTGACGCTGTCCCTGTCCTTCACATCCCCGCCATCCACGCCTGGCGCGGACGACGTGCGGCCGGCCCCCTCCTTACGTGGGATGCTCGACACGTCGTACTGATCGGGTCGTAGGTGGCTAAGGGTGAACTGCAGTCGCATGACCGCGCCACGCTGGTCGCGCTTCGCCTGCTCCAGCTCTTCCTGCAGCATCTGCACGTACGCGATGGTGCGCGGCTTCTGGTGCTTCAGCACCACCCGCGTGAGCTGTGCCCGGCAGGTCTGCACCAGGGCACCGAGCTGACGGCGAAAGTCGCGGTTGCGAGCGGCGACGGCGTCGGTCACGGCTGCCGCGATGAGGCCCTCCACCTGCGCCGCGTCTAGCAACTCCGCGTCCGCCTGCCCTCGTCGGCTCGTTTTTCCTCTACCCGGTGATGAGGCGGCACTGGCCGTCGTGGTGGTGGTGGTCGCTGCGCCGCCCTTCCGGCGTGCACCGGGCCGCTCCTTGTCCGCGCCGTCGTCACCGGTCGTCTTGCGAGGTCGGCCGTGACTCGGCCCCTTGCCACCACGACGACCTTTCCGGCTGCCACCGCTGTTTCCACCCCCGGCGTGGCCCTTGTCGTCGGTGTTGTCGTTGTCGGCGGTGCCGTTGCTGTCGGTGTCCCCGCCCTCCCCGCGCCGCGCCGCGCTCAACTCCCGCTTCACGTGCTCACTCACGCGCACCGCGTGGGTCAGCAGCAGCTGATCGGTTTGCCGCAGCTGCTCCAGGTGCCGCACGCGCTGCCGCTGGGCCTCGAGTCGATCGAGGGCGGCCTGCAGGTGCATCGCCATCCGCGCCTGCATGTCACTGCGTGCCGCACCGCCACCGCCGAGTTCACCGGAGTCGTCGAGGCGGCCCTGCAAGGAGCGCAGTTCGCCCTGCAGCGCGTGGATAACCTGATCCGTCGCCTCCCGCTCCTTCCGCTGCGCCAGGGCACTGCTGACTCGACCAGCTGCACCTCTGCCAGTTGCACTGCCTTCGTGCTGCGGCAGCTGTTCCAAGGTGGCATTCACGTAATGGGCGTCGTCGTCCAGCAGCGCCATCACCTCCGCCTCCCGCGCGGCTTGGTAGGTCTCGCAGGCGCGGCGGCGGTACACGTCGGGGCCACCACCGCCGTGTCCATAGCCGCCGGCAGCAGCAGCAGCGCGGCGGGCGGCGGCGGCAGGCACCATCGCACCGTTGGTGGACTTCCCGCCACCGCGGCCGGTAGTAGTCGTGGTGGCTCTGCCGCCGTTGCCGCCACGGCCACGGCCATTGCCGTTATTGTTGGCGGTAGAGGCGTTCCCGACCGCGTCCATGCCGTGTCCGTCCTTTAACAGGGCGACGATGTGATCATTGGCCGCCTCCAGCCGCTCCTTCAGAATGTAGATCTGCTGCTGCTTGCCGAGGTGCACCATCGACCCGCTGTCCGGCCGCTCGCCAGCGCCGCGGAGGGTGAAACTGTCGAGGTCCAGGCCGGTCCCGCTGCCCCCACCGCCGCCGGTCCCGCCCTGCAGCCGCCGCTTAAGAATCGCCACGCTGCGGTGCAGGCTCTCCACCTCCTTCTGCAGTGCGTCGATGGAGGCCTGCTTGCCGTCGTTCTCCGCCATCAGCCGGCCCATCTCCTTTTCGAGCGCCACGCGCAGCATCTTCTGGTCCTCGCCGAGGCCGTCCGAGTAGTAGCCGTCCTCCTCATCGTTGCTGTCGTCGTCGTCGAAGTGACGTCGTCGGCGGCCGCTGCTGCCGACGCCGTTGTTGCTGCTGCCCATGCGGGAGCCCATCACCCCACTCAGCACGTCCTTCGTTTTGCCAAAGCTGGTCAACGGCACCTGCGCGCTCTGCTGATCCGCTGGCAGACGCACGCCGAAGTGGGCCACGCTTGCTGGCCGGCTGCGCAGCCGCGGCACGTTGCTCATCATGGAAGATGCGACACGCTTCATCTTTTTGTGTGTGTCGTCATTGTCCTCCGCGTCCTCGTCTGTCGTACTCCCGACGGGGCGAAGGCTTCCACCGTCGTCATCGCCCTCCTCTCCTCCCGCTGCTGCTGCCGCTGCATCTTGTTGTTGTTGCAGCTGCTGCTGCCCAAGCAGCTGGCGACTGGCCTCGCTGTAGCGCTTTGCCCCACCCTGCACCGACAGCGACTGTGCACCGAGCAGCTCGAGCACCTCCGCGTCGTCGGTGTTGTCGTCCCACACGAGCCGCTGCAGGGATGCCGTGTCCAGCCCACCCAGCAGCACGTTGCGGAGACTCATGTAGTTGCCCACGGCCGCCTTGGACCGTACATCGTTGCGCCACCGTCCCACGGAGGAAACGAAGGCGTTCGTCAGGAAGTCGACGAGCAAGTTGTCCATGTTGTGGGCCAGCACGAGGTCGTAGCCTGCCTTGTAGGCGTCCTCCAGCGTCGTCTCGTGCGCCGGGGTGACGACGCAGCCAGCCCCCTGGGTGGCCACTGCTGACGCTTGAGGGTCAGTGGGCAGCAGCAGTACCAGCAGCAGCTCCAACCCATGCTCCTTATCCACAAAGCGGATGTGCCGGGCGATGTCGGCAAAGTCCTCGTGCGTGAAGCCGTCCACGAGGACAAGCCGCGGCAATGCGTCGGGTGGCGGCAACGGCAGGCGGTCCTCCTCCTCCTCCTCCTCCTTTTCTCCCTGACTGTCATCGTCATCACCACCGTCGCCATCTGCTGGAAAGTCATCCTCCTCCGCTCTGTCGCCGGCGGGTGGTGCAGCTGCGTGTTGCTGTGGTTGCGGCGAGCGTTGGGCGCGCTTCATGAAGTCATACGTACTGTTCTCCGCAGCAGTGGCAGCAGCGGCGGCGTCTCGCGCCTGATCTGCGCGTGCGCGGGAGGAGGAGGAAGGGAGGGAGGAGATGGTGGCGGATGCCCCCAGCACCCCACCACTGCTCCCCGCCAACTTCTCGCGCTCCTCCTGCGCAATGCGCCGAAGTGCCTTCTTGCCTCTGCCGTGCGCGTAGCGACTGTGGCCCAACGGCGCGGCCGGTCGGCGGCGGACGCGGTAGCCGTGCTTCGACGCGTCCATCACGAAATCCTGCAGCAGCGACGTCGTCTCGAGCAGCGTCTGTGACTCCGTCACCTTCCAGCGGTACATGCGCAGCTGCGAGGCCATCACGGAGAGGGAGAGCGGGTTGGCGGACAGCACCATCGCGTGCGCCGCCTCGACGCGCTCGCGAATGCGGTGGGTGAAGTGGAGAAAGGCCTGTGCCTGCTGCTCCCGGGCGTGGCGGATGCCGGGGCCGGACTGCGGCAGACCGTCGTACAGGACGTAGTGCGTCACGTCCTCCTCATTGCGTGGGACATCGACAGAGGTGTAGCCTTGTGTGGAGGCAGCAGCGGCAGCGGCAGCGGCTCTGCCGTTTGCTGCGATGGAGGAGCCGCGAGGGTGATGGCCGCCGTCCCCTGCAGCCGAAAACGTTGAGGCTGGTGAAATGGACGCGGCCTTCGTGGAGGCAACGGAGGGCCGCGGGGACACGCTGGTGCCGAGAGAATACATGAGTGCAAGGAGAATAAAGAAGACTTGTGTGAATCAAAAAATAATATAACAAAAGTAAAAATCAATATAAAACAATCCAGTATCGATGCGTAGTTTACATGAAAAGGTACAAGCAAGCAGATGGAGGCAGCAAGCTGTGGATGCTTGCCGTCTGTTCAATTCCAAGGCAAATAGTTATACACGGGACTTGCACCAAGCATTTTGTTGTTGTTGTTGTTTGAGCGAGAAAAGGAGAGATACAAATAGTGAAATCGTCGATGCACTCCCTGCACTTTCAGATCCTTTAGTACCCTGCAACACGGATACTGACATTAACAGCTTCCAGCACTGCTGATCACTACGTTTCTACTTCGTCACTTTTGTCATTCTTGCTCTTCCAGGCTCATCGTAAGTGTGGCCAATGATCCAAACTCGGTGTGCATTATCTCTCCCTCCCTCTCTTTTTTTTATCGTTCCGCTTTAACTCTGTAGAAATTTTCTGTCTTTTTAGGTTTTACAATCCAGCAGTGCAACTCCTCTTCTCACGAGGTCCTGCAGCTACACCGTACCACGTCACTTCATCTGTGTCACTACTGCTGCTGACATGCGGGAGGCGTGTTGTCGCGTGACGGGTGCGCCGTCGTACCACTTCCAGCCACCGCCCCTTCTCCACTGTCGGTGCTGTGGGCAGGCTTGTGCGCCGGGTGGCGCTGCTCGTCGGGGCCCTCTGCCTGCTCACTCTCCTCCTCTGGCTGCCGCGTCAGTTCCGCCTCTCGTGGTCCAGCGGCCGTGCTGTCTTTAATGAACGCAAAACACGTCCCTTGCGCACGGGAGAAGTGGTTGCCACCCGCCTCACCGACGCAGCGGCCCGTTAGCACGATTACCAGCGTCTCCTCCGGGCAGGCCTCGATGATGCGCAACACGCGACGGTTGGTGTCGTGCACGACTCTGTACTGCGCCGCGGTGTGCTGCTGCGGTGTCGTCAGCTGGATTGCTGCAGTGGCGTGTTCGGCACCACCTGCATTGGGTTCGTGCTGTTGCGGTGCGCCAGTGGTGTCACGGCGATCCTCCAGGCTCGATGCGGCAGCCGTAGCGTCGTTCGCTGCCTGCACCGCCTCTGTCGACGCGACACCGCCAGTCGGCAGCACCACGTCCACCTTATTCTGCGTGAGCTGCACCCAGTAGAGGCCAAAGCTGGGCTTCAGCGCGGCGTCCGACTGCACCCCATCACGCAGCGCACGCTGCTGCTCCGCCTTTTCAGCTTCTGCGAGCTGCTGCGTGCGACGCTGCAGGGAACGCACAGCCTTCCGCATCGCGTCCTCGTCGTGTCGCACCGGCACGGCATCGATGCGGCCCATCTGCGACGGCGGCAGCGGAGGGACGGCCGCCCCGGTGGAAGCAGAGCGCATCGTATTCTGCGTCGGTGCTGGAGACTTGGAGGCGGTGGGGAGCAGCGTGGTGAGCGTGACGGCGTCGTCAAAGAGGTGGACCTGCACATCCACCACCGGCTCCCTCCGCGCTGTCGATCCTGTCGTCGTCTGTGAGGGTTGATCGTGGCGGGAGTCTTCCGTGCCGCCGTCCCCTTTCGCAGGCTCCGTTTGATCTTCCGTGGTGTCACTCACGGTGTCGCCCGCGGCTGCGGTGATCAGCCCCAGAACGCTTACACGGGGGCGAACGCCGAAGGTGGGGCCGTGCATCAGCTTCAGCTGCGTCAGCTCCGCACTCACCAGCGCGTCCACCGCGCTGTCGTGGGCGCCTTGCTGGATGCGCCGGTTCAGGTACTTGTGTGCGAGGAAGCGCAGGGCATTCTTGTACGGCAGCCCCGCCGGGTGCGGGAACAGCCACGCCGTGTCCAGCACGTAGCAGTTCGGCACAAACCGGCATGCTTTGAAGTCGTTTTCGAGGCTGTGCCCGACGACGAAGGACTCCGCGTCGATCAGCTTTTTCATCTCCGCCTGGCAGTCCGCGAGGGTGGTCGTGATCGGCGCCAGCATCGCCGCGTCGATGCCACTAAACCGGGTGAGGTAGTCCGTAATGCGCTGGTGCGGCTTCACGAGGAGGTCCAGCGCCACCTCGCCGGTCTGCACATCGACCAGCGTCGCACGCGCCAGCGCGCTCTCGCCACTCGCCACCTGTACCATCTCGCAATCCAGCGCAAAAACCTTCGGCAGACGCGAGGGCTGCGAGGCAGCACCGCCGTTGTGCGTTGCAGTGACCGCTGCTGCTACTGCTGCTGCTGCAACGGGTTTGTCGAAGGACGTCCACGCGTCCGCGTCGTGCATCGCAGGCCGGTGCCTGCCGCCCTCCACGTGGAGGGCCTCTGCCGACTCCTCTGCGCCGTGCGTTGCAGCTGCGTGCACTGCGCCATCCGTCGAAGGGGCAGAGGCGGCGGCTGGTGGGGCAAGCGTGAAGCCGAGCTCTGTCAGCTCCGTCGCGTGCATCGGCAGCTTCAGCGCGTACTGCAGCAGCAGGCTGCGATCCTGCCAGAGGTGCTGGTGGGCCCGAAATGCGTTGAAGGGCGCGGCAACGGCGTTCGTGTTGTTCGTCGGCGATGACGACGACGCCGGCAACGCACCACCGCTGCTGCTGTGACCCGGCACGACTTCCCCCTTCGTCGTGTCCTCGCCGCCTCTGTCCGTCGGTGCATCCTTGGCGTGGGCTTGCAGGGCACGGTGAAATAAGTTGCCCACCCCGTGCGCCTCCGCCGCGGTGGGAGAGGACGGACTCGCGTGCGACGGGTTGCCGTTGCTGCTGCTGTTGTTGTTGTACGCTCCGCCAGCACTGCCGCTGCTGCTGTTGCCCGGTCGCCGCGGTGCGTCGTTGCGCCACCACAAGTCCTTCTCCATCTCGTTTTTCGTGCTTGGGATGAAGAGGGGGCAGTACTGAACGCCGCCGGCGCAGCTGGAGCCGCGGCCCGGCCGTGCCCAGCAGCGCGCCTCCCGCACCGGGCTCAGCATAGCGCTGCAGAGGGCCTTGTCCCAGTGCGCACTGCAGCCATCGTCCTCACAAGTCTTTGTCTCCTTGTCTGCGGACTGCGTGATGGCGGTGGTGGCCCCGCTCGTCTTCTGATCCTTCACCGCGGCGCGTGGCAGCCCCACACCGGTGCACAGCAGCTCGTCGTAGGACCAGCCGTTCACGTACACCACCACCACGTTGCGTACGTGCGATTTGTTCTTGATGAAAAAAATTCGCGGTGACTCAATCAGCGGCACCGGCGCCGGCACGCTCCAGAGAATTAAGTTTGCGATGTCGCGAGGGGCCAGCGTGGTGCGCTGCGTGCGGTCCTGTTCCAGCTGAAACTGCAACTCCACCTCTGACAGGCGGTGCAGGAGGCTCTGGGCGGCGGCGTACTGTGCCGCCTGCTGCTCCGTCGTGGCTGCGGTGGACGCCGGCTGCTCGTCGTGGCGTGCCTTCTTGTGCTTGTGCTTCTTCATTTTCTTGTCATTGGACGGCTGCACAGCACCTTCAATGGGGTGTGAGGGGTGCGTTGACGGACGAGGCATGGAAGTGCTGCGTGATGACGACGAAGCGCGACGTGGCAGCGGCAGCGGCGGCGCCGTCGTGTCGGGGGCGTGATGGGTGGCAGAAGGCTGCAGGGCTGGGGAGCGCTGCGGTGTGGCACGACGCTCGAGGGAGGCGGAGTGCGAGCGGCTGCCGTGGCGAGTTCGTTTTGTGCTGTTGCGCGGGTGCGCCGATGGCGACGGCGGTGGCTGCGGTGGTGGCGGCATCGTGTGGCGTTAAAGGGGGCCGGAGGTGGCGCAGTCACGTGTTGCAGTCTGCGCCAGTGAGGAAGGCTCTGCGCGTGCAGCGTTGACGAATAAACGTTTGCTTGGTGAAGAGAGAGGGAGAGGGGGAGAAAGAGAACAGGTTTAAGAAAAGGAAGTGATGATATGAGTGGGGTGGTGCCTTTCCGTTAGTGCGAGTTCGAGCAACGTTCTCTTCGTTCTGTTGTCCAGTTTATCTGACACAAATCAATCATCAGAGCGTCCACCGCTCTTCTTATACTTGGACCTGCAAATTGCAGCCGGGCTTGCACCGTGGCAGCACACCCACTACGACTGAAAAAAAAAAATAACGTGAAAGAAACAGGGGTTCTGTGCGGCACCATTTCATGTCTTTCATCAACTCCCGTGTTGATAATTTTTTTTTCTGTTGTTGCTTTATGGGACGCAGTAAAACGGCGATAGCTGCACCTCGTACAGAAAACAAGCAACGCAAAGAACAGGCAAAAAGAAGACAAAAGTCAAAGAAAAAAAAAATGACTAACGAAAAAAAAAAAAGAATAACCTACAGTGGCTTCCTCATCAGCGCAGGAAGCACGCCGCGATCACGTTCAACACACCTATCGCAAATAGGTAAATACCAATGATCCAGCCACCAATGCCATTCCCGAGAATAACGCCACCCATGAAGATGTACAGGAAGGCGCGTCCAATGGGTGAAACGATGAAGCGAGCGAAGGAGGAGAGCAGAGGGTGCTTCATCAACCCACCCTCCGCTGCGGGGATGACGATGGAGAAGGCGAGAAGGTAGATGAGGGCCACGAAGGTGCGGATGCTGTCCCACTTATGCTGGATAAAGAGGTAGAGAGAGTACGTGCCGCACGCGAAGGCACCGAGGATGTTCAGGATCTTCAGAATGAGGGGGAAGGGGCGGCTGTGGATCAGCTCGTTGCAGTTCGGAGCTTGAACCATTTTCGATCAGGGGTGTCTATGGCGGGGACACAAACACACACACATACACACACAAAAAGATATCGTCAACCTCTGTAGTGTTGAGGGGGTTTGTTGCCGTTGTTGTGGATCAGCGGTTTGCTTCAGGGTGTCTGCAAGGCAGTTTGATAGACCGATTCCTACAGAAGGCGGAGGAGGGAGGGTAGAAAGGGAAAAAGGCGATCAAGGGATCGAGCATAACAACAGCAAAGAGAAGAAAAGAGATGGAAGACGCCGGTCATGACGAGTCCGCGGAAAAACCTGCCGAGACAACTTGCTTTGCTGTTGGAGGGGTGAACATGGATTGATGCTTCATATCCGTGGCTCCTCGTGGAGTACAAGACTACGGTGTAAGATACACACACACACTTAATCTCTTCCAAAAAAAAAAAACACACGATGCCGCTCTTTTTAGTGTTCATGTCGCTTCGTTCACTTTCTTTGACAGTATCGGAAAAACGCGGGTGAAAACAAAAACACAGCAGTGGCGGGAGCATGTGTGTGTGTGTGTGTGTGTGTGTGTGTGTGTGTTGTTTTATGTGCGCTATCACAGACACTATTCACCGACGGCACCTCCTTCCCCACACTCTCAGCGAGG
>AUXI01000655.1:0-14210 GCA_000482105.1 Crithidia acanthocephali | reverse complement strand
AGCCTGCCACAAGCGCATCCCAACTACGACCGCACATCTCTAGGCCAGCAGCAGCATTTTCACATCTATCCAGCTAGAGACCCAGCAGCGGTCTTTCAAGACACACGTGCGCCAGTGGAGCTCACACTGAACACTGTCGACGTCGACGCGCAGCCCACCACCGCTGCGGCAGACCAGGCAACCCTGCACGTGTCCACCCCGGATTACTACTCAGCGACAGGTGCAACGAACAGCGCGCCGAACACCCACGCAATGGCGAGCACCTGTCACGAGCCCGACTCCTTCCACGACTCGCACACAGGGAGCTCTCTCACCTTGGGCACGTCGCAGGTGGACGCGTCTCCGCGTCTCACCACGAATGCGCTGTGGCAGCGCGGTCTGCCAGCGCCTTCTCCGTCGAGCGGTGGACCCGCGCCGTCGCTGCACGCCGCCCTTGCAGCGTCCGCCACGGCCGTGGACAACTTTGGGGACCGCATTGCGGCGTACTACGCAGCGCAGCGCAGTGAGCAGCCGCTGACGCACCGCATGCCGACGTCAGCGGCGCCGTGGTCGGTGCCATCGGGTGGTGCCACCACCAGTATCGCTGTCACGAACGCAGGGAATGCCCTGCTAGGTGCCTCAAAAGCGGGTGCGGAGGGTGCGGTCCACGAGACGCTCCTCGCTACGACGCAGGTGTTGGTGGAGTCGTGCGGCATCGCTGAAGAAGCGCAGATGCTGTCGGCGCCGGCAGACGGTGTCCCCTCACTGCAGGCTGCGCCACGCGCCTCGTCTGCCCACGCGCACATCGCGCGCGTCACCCTGCCGATGTGGGCGATGCACCCACCCTACCTGCACGTGAGCTTTCTCGGCTGCACAGATGACGAGGAGCGACGCGCCAAGAAGTGGTGTGGCATCTGCCGTTTTTTGCGCTCACCGGTGCCGACGGTGGACACGGACGTGGTGGTGCTCGGCAGCCGCCTGCTGGTGCGCAAGAAGTACTCCCTGCCCGCGACGCACGCAGCGATGCCTAACAACGA
The DNA here is from genome assembly GCA_000482105.1 of Crithidia acanthocephali. Taxonomy (NCBI): domain Eukaryota; phylum Euglenozoa; class Kinetoplastea; order Trypanosomatida; family Trypanosomatidae; genus Crithidia; species Crithidia acanthocephali. Next base: position 13,194 of record AUXI01000655.1, on the reverse strand, counting down.
GTCCGGCGGTACGATCCAGAACACACGGCACAACACACGAGAGAGGAGTCTGCGCGGAGCAGCAAGGCACGGCAAGGCGCAAAGCCGCGGCCGCGCTGAGCGTGCGCTACTGGGAGATGGACGCCATCGTGGCGCGCGTGCTGGCGGATGTGTGCGGGATTGCGCTGAGTCGACTGGCGCCGCTGCGCTGGCTTGAAGATGCAGCCGCTGCATCACAGAAGGCAGCAGCAGACGCGGAAGAATGTGCAAGAACGGAAGACACGTTGACACTCACGGAAGCGGATCGAGCCGCGGTCGAGACCACCAGCACACCTTCCGACACGCTGGCGGACTTACTGCACGACCGCGTGGAGGCGGAGCGGAACAGGCAGCAGGCTGACACGGCACTACCTGCGGCTGCGAGTACGCCGGATACCGCGGTGACGGCCGACTCTGCCTTTCACCCCTTTCCAGCCCTGTTGCCGGAGCAGCTGCCGTCCCTGGCCAGTCCGGCTTACTACATACGCCTGCGGCGCTCCTACGGGACGGACGTCCCATTGGTGCCACCGAGGGCCAGTGAACACGCCAATGCAGCACAGAAGCCTGTCACACCTGTGTCTGCGGCGTCACAGCAAAGTTCGTTGGCGCTGAAGCCGGTGAACGTACAGGAGGAAACAGCGGGAAAGCCACCAATCGCCTCATCACAACCGCTGTGCAACGCTGCTTTGGAGAGTGCCGCCGGCAGTCTAGCGCTCCCCCTTCCAGCTGCAGAGAGCGGGCTGTCTTTAGGGACCATGGATAGCCACAGCGTCAGCAGCCTGCGGTGGTCAACGAAGAGCGATGGTGTTGGGGTGGCCGTGCCTGCACCAACAGCAGCCTCGTCCGCATCCTCCATGGACGTGCGTACGGCTGCCGCTGTAACTCCGCAGTCGCCGCACACGCTCACTGACGCGGACGGAGCTGACGGCGCAGCCAGTGCAAGCCCAAGTGCGCCTGCGCACGATGAAGCCTTGGCGGCAGCAGGCCGCCGCTTCAATCAACTTCTGGACCTCTTTCGTGTGGAGGTCGGCGCAGACGCGGGCAACACGGAGCAGAACGAGGTCTCTGAGGCACGTCGGCACGTCTTGCAGTCGTGCTGCTTCTGCTGCGTGGAAGGCGATTACGCACGCGTGGACTGGGGAGTACTGCGAGGGCTTGCGCGGTACGGCGGGGGGCACGTCGAAAAAAAGACCGCCGCGGAGTGGGAGCTGCTGTTGGCGAAGCCGAAGGAGAGCAAGTCGCTGGCCGCGTCATCGCAGTCAAAGCTCAGCAGCGTGGACAAGTCTGCAGATCAGCGTCGACTGGCTGCACGTGTGCGCCGCAGCGTCGAGTATGAAAAGCAGCAGCGCAAGATGACGCGGCTGATGTTGTGTTTGACAGACTCGAACAGCCACCGCTGGTCAAACAAACAACAAGACGAAAACGCCGCCAGCGTGCAGCTAACAAAGGATCGTCATGGTCTGCTGGCAGATTCTGGGGATGGTGCTGTAGCGACGGCACTCGACACGCACACAGAAGACCACGAAGCTGTGGAGAGGCTCAAGGCGAAGCTGCGCCGCAGCGCTCTCGCCTGTCAGCAAGCGCCAACGTTCTACTTGCTCCCACACAGTTTCCAGCGTGCACCTGTAGCGCAAGACAAGAAGCCGAGCAAGCCTTCTGTCGGCGCATCCGCAGACCAAAGCAAAAGGATGAAGACTCGAGCAGGAAACAGTCCGCTGCACGCGCTGCGTGGTTTGGTGGGTGTTACGCAGGACTACCTCCTTGCGTGTCTCGCCGTGGCGGCCTGTCTGAACCCGTACAGCTGCTTCCTCTTCCATCTGTCGATCCCCAGCGCGCCGGATGGACGCCTCCTCCACGGACGTCCTTCGCAGGCCTCCACACAGCAGTCGCCGAAACCTCTCATCTCTGCTTGGATGCGTGAAAAGCGATACAGCAAGCCGGAGTCCGTCGGCGTGTGTGTTACCTTTTTGTGGCGGCTGCCCAGGGCGGATTCACAGTGGGTGACATCCACCCCACTCCATGAGAATGACTCCTGTACAGCAACTCCTCCGCTCTCGGTGCAGCACACGTCAAGTGCAACAACGACACGTGATTCAAGTAGCAGTCTCGCGCCGTCGGTGCGGTTGGTGCCGCTGATGCGCGTGCTGCTCCTGGGCTTCCGCAACGCAGTGGAGGCACTTGGTGGTCATGTGGTGGACGCCTTCTCGGCTGCCTCGGTCACGCACGTCGTGGTGGTGGATGTGGGCACCGTGGTGGCCAGCACCTTGACGAATCTTTTTACGTCCGACGCTTCGACAGTGGAAAATGAAGCCCCTCTCACAGGCACGACACTGCCAGTGGAAAGAGAAGGGGAGGGAGAAGCAGAAGTCTGTGCACCAGCCTCGACGTACTGGCCAGCAGATGGTGTGACAGAGATGCTGCGATGTGTCGCACAGCAAGATGTGTCGCTCGTCTGCCTCGACTGGCTCGCCAGCTGCGTGGAGTGGGGCACGTTTGTGGATGAGACCACCTTTGTCCCTCCCGACGATTTGCACGAGCGCGTGCTTCATCACCAGCACCAGCAGCAGGAGCAGCAGCAGCACAAGAAGCTATCGAAGCAGCGCTCAAACTTGCCTGGACAGTCAACGAAGGCTCTGACACACCACGCGAAGAACGCATCCAATCTGCCACGCAGGTCAGACCTCAGCACACAGGGCATCCGTGACGGCTCTGCGGCACGCGCCGCGGAAGCACGGAAGCGATGCCGCACGCCATCGCCGACACCGTCTGCGTCGACGTCACACACCGCTACGGCGCCGGATGCCAGTCGAGTCACCGCAGCCCCGCATACGCCGCCACGTCCTTGGTCCAGCACAAACGTGAAAGCAGAGCAGAGCGCATCGCGTCTGTCGAGCCAGGCGCCAGCACCGTCGCTTGCCTTCATGCCAACGCACCCCACCGCACACCTCTACGATGAAGCGAGGCATCACAGTGGGGAGGGCGGTGATGCAGATCATCGTGTGCGAACCCCCATCGTGCGCCGCCTGCTCCCGCCAGAGTCGACCTCGAACAGCAACAGCAACACCGGGCCGTGCACACCACCGCCACGGCCACCAGCACCCTTCAGCACCGGCGGTACTGGCGCACCACCGCAGCCACGCTTCAGCAACCACCAGTACGATGCGCATTCCCACAGCAACAGTGTCACCCCGAGCCTTCGTAGCGGCTCGCACCCTCCTGTCAGCCGACGCAGTCAGTCGATCAACAGCAGCCCGGGTCATCAGTACCGCCACCGCGTGTCATCGCTCTCTGCCTCGCAGCAGCACAACACCTACTCACTGGCCGACCAACAAGACGCGGAGGCGTACGTGGAACACCTGGGCAGCATGTTCAATTTCTGCTCCCCAGGCTCGACGCCTCTGCCGTCATCGGCGCGGCGCAGTCGGCGTGATGTCACGCACACGCCGGGCAGCGCTGTTGGCGCGAGTGAGCGGACGCCGCTGCCAGAAGCGTTCCGTGCGCACGTGATGCAGCAGCTATTCGACCCAGCTGCCATTTCGAGTTTACCGCCTGCAACGCAACTCGACGCAACGCAGACGGAGAACGCAGACACCACGGCGGGAGCGCAGACGCCACCTTTCACGGTGCAGCAGCGGGAGCCGTCGCAGTCGTGCGTCCTCTCGACACCGCGGCGGCGCACTTTACGCGCGGTGGCGGCCGCGGCAGCAGCAGCGTCCATGACGCCTGCACGGCTGACGCAGACGCCGCTCGGCAGCCCGGATCATCGCCGGCACTGCGCTGACCACCGCAGCCCCTCTATGGCTGGCCGACTCGGGCACTCCTACGATGCGCATCAAATGACCGGTGATGTTCGTGCAGCCGACGAAGAGGGAGGTGGCGCGGCGTTGACGGCTTCTCAGGACTCACACGTGCGTCTCAGTGGCGCTGTGGGTGCCGCACCGGTGGTTCTTGGCGGCGGCGGCAGCAGCACGCTTCTCAGTAGCCGAGGAACCGGCCGCCAAAGCGAGGCGCAGCTGGGCGTGCAGAACGGCGGCAGCAACAACTGGAGCAGCGCTGTGCGCGGTGGACAGGCTGCCCACGACAAAGCAGACGGGGAGCCAGAAGTGGTGGCCCAGGAAGGACTGTGCGCAACACCATCAAATACCTCACCAAATCGTGTAGATGCGCGTGTGCTAGTTGACCAAGTCGACGGCGCAGAAGTCTGGGTGGCGCGTACGCCGTCGTCACCATCGCAGCAGAGCACCACCGCAGACAAGGAAGACGACGAAGAAGAAAAGCTGCCTCAGCCTCTTGCAAATGATGTTGTGTCAGCTGATGTCCTGTGTCGCTTCTCAGGTGAGGGCCCTCTGTGTGACGACGAGACTACCGTGCCACTGCCGTGCATCTTCGAAGATTCTGCTGCGGCGGGTGGCGACGCTGGCGCGGCTGCGGAGCGCCACCACCGAGGCATGACGGACGTAACGTTTATGGAGGACGTCATTCCAGACTCGCAGCCGGAGGCCTCGGAGGGTTCTGCGGAGGGCCACAACGACGTGTTGGCGCCTGCTTCGTTCATCGCAGCTACCGAGGGGGTGTACAAAATGCTAAGTGACACAGCAGTAGCAGTAGCAGTAGCAGCAGCTGAACATGAAGACGACGCTGACCGCAGGCAGTCGATGGATCTCGTTCACAGTGACGGACATCCACGCGTGCTCGCGGGGGAAGACGACGACGAAGGAAGCTGTCAAGAGTCTCAGCAACAGCAGCTGCTGCAGCGAGGCACTGTTGATCTGTCTGTCCCGGGTGCCACAGAGAGCGGCCACACAGATGCACCATGGCACAGAGGCCGCCACCCTCGCATTGGGCACAGCAGTGTCCCTCGACTGCCTTCCCCAACCCCGGTACCGCCGTCACTGTCTGCGCGCCGCGCTGCAGAAGTCGTGGAAGTGGATGTGGATGGCGACACAAAAGAAGAGGAGGAAGAAGGGCAGCATCGCACAGTGAAGACTGCTGCCATCGGCGCACGCACCGCTGCGCTGTCCAAGACACCGTCCAGGGTATCTCCGGAGCCTGCAACGTCGCCGTGGACGGTGCATCGACCGCTCAGCTTGTCTCGCCGCACCTCCCGCTCACCAGTCCCCTCGCCTCAACATGAAGAAGGCCCACATCACAAAAAATCCAAACAACCAAGAAAAACTGCTCCGATTGTTACTGCGGCAAACGCGGCGTCCCAGCAGCGCGCCGCCGAGCACCAACACCCTGACGCAAGATCTCCGTACTGCTTGCGTCTGTACGTGCTGCATGATCTGCCACATCGTGACAAGCGTATGCAGCGCTGCCGCAATGCTCTCGAGCGGTTCACACGGGAAAGCCACTCACCGACGACGCCGACCCTTCCGCGGCCGCACGACCGCCACCGCATCGCGGACAACACCAGCACTGACACTGTGAACGGTCTTCGCAGCAGCGACGGCGACGCCGCGAAGGTGGACGAGCACATAAACGCGAGTCAGACGCACAGCTCGTACCGAGGAGACGGCGCTGCGTTGCCGGTTCGCTTTGTTGCGCGGTGCGAAGACGCCGACGTGTGTGTGACGCACGAGGTTAACCTGCGGGAGAGCGTGTTGGTGGCCATCACTCTCGGCTGCTGGGTGGTGCAGCCAGGCTTTCTCGAATGCGTGGCGGCCGTTCTCGAAGGTTTCAGCGGCCGTCGTGGTTTACAGGACGGAGCTTCGATGAGTCGTTGGGGTGAGGATCACTTCCTGCCAGGCCCAAACGCACTACTTGAGGCAGCAGGGGCATCGGCGCGGTGCTACCAGCGGCTGTGCGAGATGTGCCCCACCTACGAGTGGACCGCATCGAGCACAACGGCAGCTGTGGCGGCTGCGTCCTCGCCGATGCATCGCTCGCTGCTCTTGCAGTGCCGAAAGCAGCGGCAAGCCGCGCAGGCACGTCTGCGTCGCAGTGGCGAAGACATCCGCAGAGGAGATGCGGACAGTTGCAACAAGACGAATGGAAAAGACGGGCAAGTGACGTTGGGTGCGCCGTACGCCGGTGCTGCTGGTGGGCTGTCGAGCGTGTTCGCCCAAACCTCCCTCCTGCTTCTCTGCGGCGCCTGCCAAGGTGAAGCAACGCGCAGCCGTGACGCCGCTCCAGCGCTCAACGCCACCACCGCACGCGTCCAGGCAATCCGTCGTTTGCTGGTGGCTGGTGGCGGCGACGTGTTGTCCGTGACGCAAGTCGGGTGTGTGCAGCCGTCGGCGAAGTCGGTGCTCGACGAGGAGGCACAGAAGTGTGCGACGCTGCCCTCCTCAGCGCGGCATCTAGACCGGCATTTGCTGCGTTGTTGTTGGGTGCAAAAAGGCGCCGGTATGCACAAGATCCGCACGCCATCGAACACTGGGGGAGCTGCCGGTACTTGCATGACAGACGCGCAGCTTTTTCACGATCTCGTCTACGTGTTGTGCGATGCAGTGCGTCGTCATTATCACCGGCTCGACCGAGACGCAGAGGCGGTGCTGCCGGGAAGTGACACAAAAGCGGTGTTGCACAACCATGACAAACGCAATGGACCGCAGGTCAGCAGGCGGCCATCAGCGCAACGCGCAGATTTCAGTCACGCTCTCGTGGTGCTGCTCGATGCGTCGCTCTGTCACACCCCCGGCACGGCTGACGATGGCAACCCGCGGTGCAGCGCAGCGTCCACGAGGAGTCACGAGGACGTCAATGCGGAGCTCAGCGCACCGGCGCCACAACGAGCAAAGCGGAGTCGCGAGTCTGAAACAGACGTTGGCGCCGTCCGTCCAAGCAGTATTCCTCGTGGTCAGACAGAGACCCCAACATCACCACACACCAGCACAGCGATGGACGTAACGACGGTGTCCCCGTGCTCTGCGGGCATCTGGCTCCAGGAGTGGATTTCGGTTTGCGAGAGTGCGGCGGAGGCGGAGGACAGCCAGAGTGGCGCCTTTGGTTATTCCCACTCGGCGAGACGTGCGATGCGTGCACACCTCAGCGCCTGCTGCTCGCTTGTGTGTCACCTCGACAAGATGTCTATGTCACATACGTCGTGCGTGGTTTCTGCACAGAACGGCCGTGACACGGACAGCTCTTTCTTGTTCACGGTCGCGGAGAACAAGTGGTCCTACAAGATCAGCGACGTGCCTTTCCGTGCGCCACGCCTCGACGAAGTCGCTGCTGCTTTTGCTTACAGGGAGGGGGACATGGCAACGCCACCCACCGACCTGCACGCGCTCGCCCGCAGCTGGAGCGAAAACGCGGACGTCGAGCACCGTGTGGTGTTCCGCAGCACCAGCTGGGCTGGTGCTTGTGTTGCCGCAGGGGGGTCCGCATTCACTGCAGCAGCACCATCAGCGGCAGCATCGGCAGAGAGGCAGATGACGTTGATGCGTCAGTCAGGCGAGAGCAACGCCACTGCGTGGATGCGTGAGTGCGATGCACAGACGCTCCTTGGCGTCCTGCAGTTTTAATCCGCATTTGCACCTCCGATGGAAAGCTGCGTGTTTTTTGGTCTGGTTATTGATGTGTCGTGGATTGTTCTCTTGTTTATTTTCTGATTGTTGCTTCGAGGATGAGAATTTAAAATTTATATAAAAAGGAAGAGACGCAGTAGAGCACAGTTAAGCTTTCTCACTAATTTAGGCGCTGCGGCCGAGGCTCTGTTCGTAGAGCGTGTGCACAAGCTGAGGCTGAACGCTGTGGATAGCCCTTTTCCAGTTTCATTTTAAACACCGTCTTCTATGCGTGTCTTTTCCCCACTTCTGCCCCTCTCCTCTCTCTTTCTCTCTCTTCGAACAATTAAACGAGATGACCGACTCTCAACAAACAGATTTCCTTTTCTTTTATTTGTCTCTGTTTTGAGTAACGTCTTAAGCTGTTTGTGGAGCTTTCAACTCGTACGATCTAGCAAGTTTGAGAGTCTCTCTTTCTTCTCCATTATTCCCATCAATACCTCTCTCTTCTCAGCACGTGAAGCACTCCCCGCCATCGGAGAGCTCAGTAAAGATGTCCACCAACGCCATCGGTATTGACCTCGGCACCACGTACTCGTGCGTGGGCGTCTTCAAGAACGACCAGGTGGAGATCATCGCGAATGATCAAGGTAACCGCACGACGCCGTCGTACGTCGCCTTCACGGAAACGGAGCGCCTGGTCGGCGATGCCGCGAAGAACCAGGTCGCGATGAACCCGCACAACACCGTCTTCGATGCGAAGCGGATGATTGGCCGCAAGTTTGATGACCCGGATCTGCAGTCCGACATGAAGCACTGGCCCTTCAAGGTGACCGTGAAGGACGGGAAGCCGGTGATCAACGTGGAGTACCAAGGGGCGACGAAGACCTTCTTCCCGGAGGAGATCTCCGCCATGGTGCTGCAGAAGATGAAGGAGACGGCCGAAGCCTACCTCGGCACCCCCGTGAAGGATGCCGTCGTGACGGTGCCGGCGTACTTCAACGACTCGCAGCGTCAGGCGACGAAGGACGCGGGGTCGATTGCGGGCCTCAACGTGCTGCGCATCATCAACGAGCCGACGGCCGCCGCCATCGCGTACGGCATGGACCGCAAGAACGACAAGGGCGAGAAGAACGTGCTGATCTTCGATCTGGGCGGCGGCACGTTCGATGTGACGCTGCTGACGATTGAGAGCGGTGTTTTCGAGGTGAAGGCGACGGCCGGTGACACCCACCTCGGCGGTGAGGACTTCGACAACCGCCTCGTCGACTACTTCGCGACGGAGTTTAAAATGCGCTGCGGCAAGGACTGCCGCGTGAACGCCCGCGCGACGCGGCGGCTGCGCACCGCCTGCGAGCGTGTGAAGCGCACCCTCTCCAGCTCCACCACGGCCAACATCGAGATCGACGCGCTCTACGAGGGCTGCGACTTCTTCTCGAAGATCACGCGTGCCCGCTTTGAAGAGATGTGCCGCGATCAGTTCGAGAAGTGCCTCGAGCCGGTGAAGAAGGTGCTGACGGATGCGGACATGAAGGCGCAGGAGGTGAACGATGTTGTCCTCGTCGGCGGCTCCACTCGCATCCCGAAGATTCAGCAGATGGTATCGCAGTTCTTCAACGGCAAGGAGCCAAACCGCAGCATCAACCCGGACGAGGCCGTGGCCTACGGTGCGGCGGTGCAGGCGCACATCCTCGCCGGTGGTCAGTCCGACAAGACGGATGGCCTGCTGCTGCTCGATGTCACCCCGCTGTCCCTCGGCGTGGAGACGGCCGGCGGTGTGATGTCGGTGCTCATCCCGCGTAACTCGACCATGCCTGTGCAGAAGACGCAGACGTACTCGAACAACGCCGACAACCAGCGCAACGTCGAGATTAAGGTGTACGAGGGCGAGCGGCCACTCGTGTCGCAGTGCCAGTGTCTGGGCACCTTCACGCTGACGGACATCCCTCCGCTGCCGCGTGGCAAGGCCCGCATCAACGTCACCTTCGACGTCAACACGGATGGTATTCTGCTCGTGAGCGCCGTGGAGGAGTCTGGCGGCCGCAAGGAGGCCATCACGATTAAGAACGACACGGGCCGGCTGAGCAAGGACCAGATCGAGAAGATGGTGCAGGAGGCGGAGAAGTTTGCGGAGGAGGACAAGGAGAACAGCGAGCGCGTCGAGGCGCGCAACACGCTAGAAAACTTCACCTTCTCCATGCGTGCCACCCTCGACGATCCCGATGTGCAGAGCGGCGTGAGTCAGGAGGACCGCCAGAAGATCCAGGCCGCCGTCAGCGTTGCGTCGAACTGGCTCGAATCGAACCAGGACGCCACCAAGGAGGAGTACATGGAGCAGACAAAGATCATCGAGAGCGTCGCACACCCGATCCTGTCGGAGTTCTACAAGAAGCGCGTGATGGAGGCACCGCCGAGCGCCGGGGCCGCACCACAGGGCGAAGGTGCGGAAGATCAGGAGGCGCACGGGGAGGCCCCGCACAGTCAGAACGTGGGCTGAATAAAAAAAAATCGCACGCAACGTGATCAGTTTTATAAGGCGGCACGAACAGGGGTACACGTAACGTAACGAAGTGAGCTTGCTTGCGTATTACAACTATAGATAGCATAAGGGCAGCGGAGACTCCCCTTTCTTTTTTCTTTGTTTCTTGCTCTCCTTTCGTTTCCTTTTCTCAAATGTTGAAACGAAAGCACTTGAGGGGGAGCAAATAAAGAGAAAGAAGGGGAGTTCAAAAATACAAATGAAGACGATTACATTCAGTGCTAAATCGATGCGCTTAAGCATCGTCTTCGTTTCTCCTTTTTTTTTTTTGCATTCCCACTAGCCCATTATCGCAGTTTCTGAAGCCAGTCAGTCTCCTTCGATTTGTCGCCGCTAATCGTATTCCATTTAAAAGAAAACAGATTAGACGCTTTTTTTTCTTTTTTTTTATCTCTGAGCTATTCTATCATTTGTAGTTCAAGTGAAGTATTTAATACCTTTTTGAAAAGCAAAGTGGATTCTCTCAGAGGATTAAACACAACGCAACAACGGGGTCAACTGTCACGCCACTGGAGTGTGAATGCACCGTCATTGTTTTTCCATCGGTGGACAAGCAAACCAGTGGACAAGCTTCGGCTTGGTGCTTCTGCTTCGCACTTCAGCGGCGCCGCACAAAACTCACTGTGAAGCGACAAGGTTAAACTCAATTGTAGGCAACCTAATTTAAGCTGCAAAACTTTCCTCTTTTTTTTTTTTAGTTCATTCTCGCTGCAGAAGCGGAATCACGTGGAAGCGATGAATAAAGCTACAGAGAAAGTCGATCCTTTTTGTTGCTGTTGTTCGTGTGTAATCAACAGACAGCAGCTCTAGTGCGATCGTGCAAAATGCCACTGTTATGCCCAGTGTTTTGGATACTACTCATTGACACGCGTTTTCTCTAATGGCATGCACATCTACCCCTTCGCCCTTCCCTTACCTCTTTCCTTTGTGTGTGTTTGACCTCACTAGCTCTTCATAAATCTATCGTTCTTTTTCTGTTTTTGCTTCTACCTTTCCGTTCAGCATATCATCATTCTGCGTTCTACATTCGCTACCTTTACTCGTCTCATTGACCGTTCTAACTATTTCCACAACCACTCACGATGTCGTCTCTCAAGGAGCAGCTGGACCAGATGGTGAAGGAGGTGCAGCCGCAGGTGATCGAGTGGCGCCGCCACATCCACGCCCACCCCTGCCTCAGCCACCACGAAGGTCCCACCGTGGCCTACGTGCAGGACATCCTGCGCTCCTTCTCCGACAAGCTGGTGATCAGCAACCCGACAGAGCACAGCATCATCGCGGACCTGAAGGGTGGTGCGGGTGAGGGGCCGATGATCGCCCTGCGTGCGGACATGGACGCACTGCCGCTGACGGAGCTGACGGACGTGCCGTTCAAGTCGCAGAATCCCGGTGTGATGCACGCGTGTGGTCACGACACGCACACCTCCTGTCTTCTTGGTGCGGTGAAGGTATTGTGTGGTGTGCAGGACAAGATCAAGGGCACTGTGCGCTTTGTGTTCCAGCACGCCGAGGAGGTGAGCCCCAGCGGTGCGAGGCAGATGGTGGAGGCCGGTGCGATGGAAGGCGTGGACATGATCTTTGGTCTGCACAATGATCCTCAACTAGCGGTGGGCCGATCTTCGTCCCGCCCTGGTATTGCTTCTGGTGCGGTGATCGACTTCGACATCACGGTGCACGGCAAGGGCGGGCATGCATCCGCACCGCAGCTGTGCAACGACCCAATCGTGATCGCGTCTGACATCGTGATGAACCTGCAGACGATCGTGTCGCGGCGCATCGCTGCGTCGAAGGTGCCGGTGGTGAGTGTGACGACGCTGCAGTCCGGCACGGGCAGCTTCAACGTCATCCCGGACACGGCGCTGATTCGCGGCACCATTCGTGCGCTGAGCGACGAAGGCGAGCGTGACGCACCGCGGATGCTGGAGGAGACGGCAAACGCGATTGCTGGTCTGTACGGTGCGACGTGCACCTTCAACCACCCGGAAATCGTGTACAGCATGCGCAACGACCAAAAGTGCTACGAGATTATGCGAAAAGTGTGCATAGAGAAACTGCCTGCAGGCGAGGCTGGATTTACGTTCGTTGAGGAGCCCATGTTCGGCGCGGAGGACTTTTCGGAGTACGAGCGTGTGGTGCCGGGCTGCTTTGGATACTTCGGAGTCATGAACGAGGCCATTGGTGCCTGCCATGATTGCCACAACTCCTCCTACAAGGCCGATGAAGCTGGTTTCGAAACCGCTACTCGCATCCATGTCGGTCTCATTGAGGAGCTTCTGATTCCTTCCTAGCGTGCACTGCAATGGTGAGGGAGGCCTAGTATTCTTTGGTCCTACTAATGGTGGTGTTCTGTAAGGAAAAGCTATCGCCTGTGAAGGATTTAGAAAAGTGTTTACCTGCGCCAGTCTGGAACAGCACAAACAAACTAATTGCCTTCACGTAATCTCTTCTTTTTTTCCCTTCAGTGATTTTTGTATCTTGTCCTTATCCCTTCTTCTGAAAGCGTTTCTTTTTTCTTTGATTGAATTCTTAACTTGCTGAAAAGAGATGTGTTTGTGTGTCCCTCCTCACTGTCGACGGGGGCTGCAGTCTTCAAGAAGGCAAAAGCAGAAGACTCAAAGGAGGCAGACAGCAGAACGCGCTGCAGCTCTTAGTGTTCTACTCCTTCTTTCCGCCAAAATAAAGATCAGATTTGCAATCTTCCAACGACCGTTTTCTCAACGAACTTGGAGAGAAAAAAAAAGGAAGTATTGTGTGGAAGCGGCGTCAAAGTGCTCGAGTCAACAGCGCCTTGTGTTATACTTTTATTTTTTTTTTTTATGAGCTGCAATGCTGACCACATCGGGCAAGTGGCGCTCTTGGCAGCGGTGGTTCTCACGTTGTTCTTCTTCGCCCTTTTTCGAGCGTACCGACTTTTCCACTCCGGCATGAATGCTTCCTTCAAGGAGATAGATGCAGGGTCACAGCAAATAAAGTGCTAGTTCTACCATTCCACCATGCCACTCTCATTGTCCTTTTCCCTTCCCCAGGATGCAACGTTGTTTATCACTCACCTCCACGAAGTAGAATACCGCTCTTTCACCCTCTACGGATTTGGGTACGAGGAATAGTGCAGCATCTCCCATCCACAAGCTCCGCGTTCACTTACAGCTCACACATCTGCGTCTCCTACTGCCTTGACAAACAGTC
>AUXI01000654.1:0-14214 GCA_000482105.1 Crithidia acanthocephali | reverse complement strand
GTGGTTTACCATGGACAGCACGCTAGATTACGCACTGCTGTTACAACGAAGGCTTTATGAAGCAGTTTGCTTCACTCGGCAGTGAGTTTGTGACAAGAGAGGGGGCAAAAAGGGAGGAAGAAGAACGAAGGAGGGCTCACCGGCATGCACGGCTTTTGAATGCCAGTGCGAGTGGAACGTTTTCTTTCTTCCTCTTTTCCCACCCAAGTTGCCGAGCTTGTGTCTCTTCCATCTACGCACTGCGTGTGTGGAAAGTGTCGTTGGCTGTGTTGCACCACTGCTAGCGGGTGAAGTGGCAGAGGGCTTTTTTCGCATCACCAGCGCAACCGGCGTCACTGCCTGGCCAACGTTTTAGGTCCCTCACTTTTCTTCTTCCTCTTTCCTTCCTCCTTTTTTTTTTCTCTCTTTGCAACGCGCCGTCGCACCGGATTTTGTGCTGCTCTACTCCACATTTCACCCACTCCACCTCCCACAAAAACGCGGCTTTCTGCGTCGAGAAACGTGAGGAACACATTCTGGTTTTGTTTTCCTTGGCTCGCCTCCTTCGTCTCGCACCGCGCGTCTTCTTCCTTTCACCCCTTTTCTTGCCTATCGCAATAGCAACATGTTCCGCTTCTGTGGTCGCCGCCTGGTAGCCCGCACGCTGCCCCTCCTCGCCGCGCCGCACGAGGTGCCGGAGGCGTTCGAGTTCATTGAGCACAAGGTGGTCGACAAGGACATCCACGCTCCGTACGATAACATGGAGACGATGCGCCTAACGGTGACCCGCCAGGACGAGTTCATCTTCAACGACACGCCCGTCAAGTGCGTCACGATCACCGGCGTGAACGGCGAGAACGGCGTCTACCCGGGCCACGCCTACGAGATCACGCAGCTGGCGCCGGCGCCGCTCTCGGTGGAGATGCCGGACGGCACCGTCAAGAAGTACTTCACGAGCGGCGGCTTTGCGCACATCAACAACGAAGGCTCCTGCGATATCAACTGTGTAGAGTGCATCCCGCTGGCGGACCTCGACCTCGAGGCGGCGGAGAAGGCCCTCGCGCAGCAGAACGTGGCACTGAGCGGTGCCAAGGACGAGAAGGCCAAGGCGCTGGTAGAGGTGCGCATTGGCGTGCTCGAGTCCATCGTCCAGGCCCTGAAGCACATGTAAGATGGCTACTTTGTTGAACACGAACCTTATCTTTTTCTCCGGCTTCTCGGTCCTTGGCACGCGCACAACCAGTGTTGAATGGACACGAGAACGTTTCCGGCAGCAGCAGCCCGCACGGTCACTGGGGAGTGGTGCGGTGCCGGCACTGCCGCGCGGCGTGCGTGTGACGAGTCTTTTGTCTTTCTTTCTCTCTCTCGAGAAGGACGCCTTTGCCTCTGCACGCATACGTCTTCTTCACACCACGGCACATCCACCTTGCACCGGAGTCGCTGACACCGTCGCCCTTCATCTTTGTCCTCGTCCTCCGTTTCCCCCTTTTCCCATTTCCTTCCAGGGAGCGTCAGGGACTCCGTGAGGTGTCCTGCAGAAAAGAACGAACAATTGACATATTTAGCCGTTAGGGAGTTTTTCTTTAATCACCGTAGTATAGGAAAACAGCACGATAACACAAAAATAATAAAAAAAGAAACAACAAAAAAGAAATACTGACGATTGAAATGTTGAGCATCACAGTGTAGTTCGTTGTTGGGGAACGCTCAGCAAACGTCTCTGTTTTACTTCTGATGGGACACGCGTTTGCTCTTTGACTTGCGTGTGCTGTGCACCACACGAGGGTCAATAAAAAAAAAATACCCGACAACGACTCGTTACTGTCAGATGATGCCGCAGCGCGTTGACGGTAGTTCGCTAATCGGGAGCTTCAATGCTGCGCTGCGTTCTGCGCGGTCCAGCGACATGGTTAACTGCAAGGTGGTACTGAAATACATACATATATATTTATTCCACCAAGAGGAGACTTACTGTTTTGTCGTTTTCCCTTTTTTCGGCCACTTGGCTGCCATACGTTCCACTCGCTTTCCATCCACCATTTCTTTTATCTGTTCCCTTCTATGCCTTGTGCGGTAAAAACTACACGTTGATTGTCGATGCGTCTTGGTAGTTCTTCATTCCGCAGCCCCACCGCAAGAGCACCTCCCATTTCCTCACACCTAGTGCCACACGAGAAACGGTGTGACACACATTCAGCTGTTTTTTGTTCCTGCCAGCTCTGCGCAGCTGCCCACACGAGTTGCGCCTCTTGTTGACGCTGCTGATCGCTGAGTCACGGCACGTAGAAAAGAGAACGCAAAAGATCATCCTTTTCCTTTGTCTTTGTGGTACCCACGCTGCGCATCACGATGTCTGAGCAACCTATCGCGATCCACTACCAGCAGATGGAGGAGTGGCTGGAGGACCGCAAGTCTGTTTTCTCACGCAAGTACAAGAAACAATACGCAGATCTCCTCTCGCTGGCCCCCCGCCTGGTGCAGATGGCGCAGTACGACATCCCGGCGCTGGAGAAACAAATCAAGAAGAACCAGACCGCCGTGGAGGAGTGCCACCGCGTGGGAGAAGAGGCAGCGAGGACGCAACAAAAGCTGAGCGAGAAGCGGGCAGCCATGTTGACCGAATACGACATCGACGGCGAGAGCGCCAGCGAGGGCGGCGTGGTGGCCGCCGTCGACCGCCGCGTCGCGGCTGCGTGCGTGCACGTCAACACGACTTTCCGGGCCTACGCCCGAGCACAGGTCCCATCGATCAAGGAGTACTACAACACTTTGCTGCGTCGCACCGCACCCGGCTGCTTTGGCGACGATGCCTTCGCGCTGCACTTCCCGTGGCTGCAGCGAGCAGTGGAGGAGGCAGACCTCGAGCTCACCGGCAGCGCGGCGGACACCAGCGGAGCGCCGGCGGACGACGAAGCGGCCGGCCCGCAAATCGACTGGGGCGACGATGACGACGCCATCTTCGGTGTGGGCGAGACGGACGCCGCTGCCTCCACCGCAGCTGCAGCCGCAATCGCCAGCGGTGGTGGTGTGCAGATCAACTGGGACGCGGACGAGATGGAGGCGCGGCCCGCGGAGAGCCTGAGTGAGCTGCCACCTAGTGATGGCAAGCACTTCTCCATTGACCTCGCGCTGGCCAAGCACCGCATCAGCGTGCTGGGGGAGTTGCAATCGTTACTCTGCTTCTGCCACGAGCGGAGCACCGTCCAGCCCGTCAGTGCAACAGGCCCAACGGAGGACGTCTACGCAGCGCTGTCAACGTCACGCGAGGCGGAGTTCGCCCGCATGCACGAGAACTACCGCAGCAAGGACGCCTTTGTCGATCGCATTGACCGCTTCGAACAGCAGATGATGGTGGCACGGAACCGGCACGCCGCACACGAAGCGAAGATGCGCGACGCCGAGGCAGAGCTGGAGCGGCTGAAGCCGCAGTACACCGAGCTGTTGGCCAAAACGACCGCCGCGCGAGACAGCGCACTGGCGTGCCTCGAGGAGATGTTCCCTGATCGCCGCATTCTTATTGTGGGCGACCTGAATAAGTACATCTCGTGATGCCACCGCAGTCATGGACACGCGAGTCTCTCCCTTTGTTTTCTTTTTTCTTTTGCTCATCTTTACCCTCGTCAAGTGCACGCCAACCGAGAGCGGAAACGCGTTAGTTGCTCCATTAAGCAAAAAGCCTCACCACACAGAAAAAGAGAGTCGCGGCCGTTGTAAAACACCAAGCGCACGTTTCTTTGTTTTTCTCTTCTTGGCGTCATTTCTGCCACGCTGATGCGCAGCCAGCAGTACGAGCGTTCCCTTGCCGTGCGCGCTGTCTTGATATATCATCCCCAACGTGACACCGGAAACGAGGCGGGTGCTGATGAGAGGCGCATCGGTTCTGTGAAGATATGTTATGCGCTACGAGCACCTGGCGCTTTTTTTTTTTCTGTGTAAGCGTGCCAATGCATCATCAGTAGACAACCTTCCTCTTTTTGAACACTGCACGCCTTTCGTTGTCCGTCGCTTTATTAATTCCTGGCCCACACATGGACGCATTCACACTCTCGTTTATATTCTCTCCAATTCCCCTCTCCCTCTCCACACCCCCGTTTTGCACTCCCCTTCTTTTTGTCGCACCCAGAGCTGCGTTTCGGTTTTTCCATCGAGACTCACTCCTCCTTTCTTCTTTTTGTTGTGGAGAAGTACTTCTTCGCAGCTCGACCTTTGTTGCCTCCTCCTTTTTCCTTTTCTTTTCTCTTCATCCTGTGTCCGCCGTCTTCCCTCTGACGACTTCTCCGACGTTCCTCTCTGGACCTCGCACTTCTCGCTTACCGCGGTTCGACCTCGCAAGAAGGGTTTTCAAATTGCATCGGAGCGGCGCCACGCTGTGAGACGATGGAGGGCTCGAAGAGGTTCGAAGACGCCGCCCTGCGGGGCATCACGCGTCACCACGTGTGGAAGAGTCGCACGAGCGACTTGACGGTCGTCAACCTCCGCGACCCGGGTGAGTTGTTGGGCACGCCGGAAGCGGCACCGGAGGTGGCACCGGCGGTGGTGGCAGTGGCAGCCACGCCGGCTCCGCTCGCAGCGACACCCGCGGCGGCTGCGTCGACGCCGGCTGCGGCGTTGACGGCGGAGGTGAAGCGACCCGCCGTGGCCCCGACGCCGCCGCCGTCCGCCCCACCACCGCGGCCGAGCACCGGCAAGCAGGAGAGCGTGAGCGCGTTGCTCTCCAAACTGCGGCTGGGCAGCCCGGCCACGGAGGTCGCTGGGCCACCGAAGGCACCGCTGCCGTTTGCTGCGCCGCCGGCCGTCGTCGCGGCGTCCCCCGTGCCGCCACCGCAGCCTCCAGTGCCCGCTGCTGCGGCCGCAACATCGCCGTTTGTGGTCGGCCCGCCGTCCACCGCCACCACCGCCACCCCCGCCGCCTTCGCGATGTCGGCGCCGCTGCGGTCTGCCGTGTCGCTGGCCCCCTCGCCGCCGGTGCGGGTGGCGGAGACGCATCAGCCCGCCTTCCCAGACCTGCGCGAGTCGTCGTCGTCGGCTGCGGCGGGCCGTTTTGAGTTCATCAGCGGAACGAACATCCCTGGCCAGGGCGTCGTGAAGAAGCCAGAGCCGGCGAACGAGTCGTCCAGCATGGCGCTCTTCCACGACCCGCTCTGGGGTGCCTGCACGCTGATGGACGCCTTCTCGACACCGCCGCCGAAGAAGACGCCGCAGCCGCCACAGCGCACGTCCCTCGCGGATTTCTACGCGACGGCCGCACCAGCGACGAACACGGCCAACACCGCCGGCGGCTCGGCCACCACCGCCGCCTCCCTCAACGCCTTCCACACCGCGACGCCGCCGGCGACGATGCACACGCCCATCGCCTCGCCGCCCGTCCCGACAATGGCGGGGGCACGGCGATGCCGGCAACGATGGCCCCGCAGCCGCTGCCGATGATGGGGGAGATGGTGAACGCCCCTGCGCCGCAGCTGGCCACGTCGTACCCGATGTACACGATGCCACTGCAGTACGTGGCGCAGCCGCAGTTCCCCGGTGGTGTCGTGTACAACTCGGCCGCCTTCTTTCCCTACGGCACGACGGCGATGATGCTGCCGCAGCAGATGGGCCAGCCAATGAGTCAGCCAATGAACCAGCAGATGGCGCAGCAGCTGGCTCAGCAGATGACGCAGCCCATGCAGCAGCAGTTTCCCCAGGGCTTCCCGATGGCCACTGCCGCGATGATGCGTCCCGGGACCAACGTCAAGGCAATGCCATTCGTGCCCGGAAGCACGATGTAGCGCGGGCGTGGCTGCGAGTGCCACCGAGTGGCGGAGGGGACTCTGTGTGTGCGCGTGTGCGCGTGCGTGTGCGCCGGACAGGAGCGGGTAGGGCCGCCTGTGTGTGTATGCGTATGTGTGCAGGAGTTCGTGTGCACTGTATCCTCGCCTCGCCTCTCAAAACCAGTGCGGAAGAGAAGAAGAAATGAAAGGTGTCTTCTCGCTGCGTCCTCTTTGGTGTCCCTCCTTTCTTGGCCACGGCGCGGTGCGTGCTGGGAGCAAACCACCCAAACAACTCAGCTTCCAAGAAGTGGAGGAGAGAGGGGGAGGAAAAGCGAAAGAGCCATTTTCGCCTGCGTTCTTCTTTGTGTGTGCTGGTGCTCTCAAAACGGTGTGTGTCTTTGTGAGTGAAGTGTACGCAGTTGGAGGTATCTCTTCTTTTCTGCCTGCGCTCTTAATCTCATGGTAAAAATATAATACCTTTCTGGACTACTACTTTCTTTTCCTTTTATCCATCGGTGTTTCTCTTTCCCCCTTCTTTCTTTCTCTCGTGGTGCCGTCTCGCTTTTCTTTTGTTTCACTTTTTTTTTTGCTCTTTTTTTTTTTTCTGGGTTTCGCCTCTTCGTGCCCCTCTTTTAAACCGTCAGCAGCCTGCCGTATTTCTTCCTATTTCAAACTGGTGACTTTACTGCAGTGAGAGGCACCTATTTGCTAGTGTTGTTTCCGCCCCACAACTTCGATCAGATCCTGTGCTAATGTTAAGCGTTCACACGGCAGCGGCAGGAATAGAAGACCGGTTATTGTTTGTAGCGTGACAGTTGCACACACCTGCTGGTAAGCGCAAGCCTGCCGTTGCGCACGAGAGTGTAAATGGGCACGTATGTGTGTGGGTGTGTATGTGTGTGTGTATGTTTGTGGAGCAAGATGCGAGGATGGCGCCATCTCGAGGCTCCTTCTCTTTTCTCTTTGCTCTCCGTCTGTCTCTTTTTCTTCGCTTTGTTTTCATCCTCTCTTTCCGCTGCATCGAAGGCCCTTCTAAAGCGAAACTACAACAATTGCATTGTTGCAGTGAGGATAGAACCGCTGAAAGTGACACGACGACATGGACTTGCGTGCGAGACACCACAACTACAGCAGCCACCTTGAAAAAAAAGAAAAAGGTTGTCTTGCCACCCCGGTTTAGGTGTCTTTGGAGTTGCTTTGTTACGTTCTTTTCCTTCCCTCCAAACGAAGACGAAAGAGAAAAGTCAAACCAGAAAGGAGACAGCAGTACAACAACGACACCGGCAGGGAGAAAAAAAGAACCACAGAATGCGACGGGCCGTCTCTACGTGATCCTCGAGGTGACCTGTACAACTTCTGAGTGCAGCGGCGTTGTGAGTATGAACGCTTTTTCTTTTTCTTCGCTTTTCTTCTCTTCTTTTTTCTTTCCTATCTGTTGTTTTTCTCTGGTTTTTCTTCTTTTTCTTATCATGGTGTCCATAGTAAAACAGGTATACTTAAGTTGTAGAAGAAACGGGAAAAAGAAACACAGAAGGAGATAGTGAGGAGAGGGCAGGGAGAGGGCTACAGAAACGTTTGTTCTATAGTGACATGAAACCCCTCCGTACGCTTGCTTTTCCTCTTGTTTTCTTTCTTTCTCTCCTCTCGGTTTCTTTCTTATGTTTTGGAGAGCGCAAAGCGAAAGGAAAGAAGCTCACCACATTGTTCTCGCCTCAGTCGCGCTGCAAGACCGGTGCTGTTTTTCCCTCTTTTTACTCTCTGCCTTGTGAGCTAGTTGTTTACCGCTCACACAATTAGCATCACCCTATTGTGTGTGTGTGTGCTATCAGAACAGCTTCGCGGCTTCGCTGGACATGCGGACACGCGGACATACCAATACCCTCTTGCAATCCTTTCAATTCTTCCTCTCTCAACCTCCCCCTTCGTCAGCTGACAGTTTTCTTTTCTTAACACGAAAGTAAAAAAGATTTAGGCTCTTCCGTAGCAGCAGAATTCGTTCAACCACACTCTGAACAACAACAAAAAAAACTAATCTTCAAGACTTCCTAACACCAGCAGAAGAAACTGCATCCGTCACAACACGATCAAAAAAGAAAGACTAGACTAATTATAATTTAATTATGTCGTCTCGCGCTCGTGCATCCAAGACTCCGGCGCAGGCACGCTTGGCGGAGGTGGTGGCGTCGTACGTCCAGCACCTTATCCACCTCCAGGCAAACTCGGCCGAGTCACCACTGGACGCGACTGTGGTCCCCCCGCCGAACGACAAGTTTCCTTCCCACGACTTCTTTTGTGCGACTCACACGCCGCCCATCTCGATTGAGAAGTACACGGATCGGCTGGTGACGTACATGCACTGCTCTCCCGAGGTGTTCATGTTTGCCCTGGCCTACCTGCGGCGGTTGGTGCTGGCCGGCTTCCCGGTGCACTCCCGCTCCATTCACCGTCTTCTCCTCACCTCCGTGCTAGTCGCTTTGAAGTGCCGCGATGACGTGTACTACCACATGAGCTTTTACGCGGAGGTCGGCGGCGTCACCTCGAAGGACCTGTGCATTATGGAGATCCGCTTCCTCTCGGACCTCATCCACTTCGAAGGCGAGGTGTCCGTTGCGGAGTACCAGACCGTCATGAACGAGATCACCCGCACCACGCAACGACGCATGACGAAGAGCATCAGCAACGACTCTGAGTTGAGCAGCCAAGGTGGCCTGTCCGCCGGCACGTCCACCACCTCCACCCCGGGTGATGTGACGACGCTTCACGACAGCGACGCCGCCTTTGTGCCGTCGTGGACCACGGAGTGCCACATTTACCCCGGCATCTAACTTGGCAAGAGGAGAACAGCAACAAAACGAAAGAGAACCGGAAAGACAATTCGAGCGACACAAGCAGATTGCTCATTATCCTCTGTTTGTGTATTTCTCTTTCTTTTCTTTTCTTTTTCTTTCTCCCAGGTCAACTACGCAAGCCGTTTGCTTCCTTTGCTTTCTTTTTTTTTCTTCATATTTAACTTTCAATCCTATTTTTTTTTTTATGGTCCTGTTTCTTTTGTCTTGTCGTTCTTTTGCTGTTTAGTGCGCGATGGCGCGCGTCTGTGTGCGTGCAGAAGAGACAAATCACTATATAGTTCTATCTTACTTAGTGAAATCTCTTCTCTTTTCATTCTTTTTATTTTGCCTTAAAAAAACCGTTCTCCTTTTAAGTTTTTTTTTTCAGATGTTTTTTGTACGAAAAAGCGTAGTCCTTCCTAGCGGAAGGGTCACTGTGTTACAACACGGAGACGTCCGCGAAAGGTTCTCTTTTTCCTTCACTGGCATCAGCCACTATGGGACAATACAGTATTATTTCCGTGCTGCATGTAAGCTTCCCACAGGTGCTCTTTTTTTGTTTTTGTTTTCCTCTAAGGTTTTTTTTCTTCTTCTGGTTTTCTCTCTCTCGTCTTTTTGCTACTCTCACCGCTGTGCATGACACTTTAAACACCTGTTTTGCTCCTTTTTCTTCTTTTCCTTTTCGTCTTCTCTTGTTTACCTTGTCATTCTTGCGTAAAAGAATACGAATCGTTTCTCTAACCCTAAAACTGCGTTCACCTCCGTTGGCACACTGATGTTGTTAAACCAAGTAAACCACCAACACGTGGGGGTGAGCGCTATCAAACCGAAAAAAAAGAAAACTGGAGAAACTGAATAAACACATAGAGTCGTGCTTGCAAAACCCGAAAACAACAAACAACCTTTTTTGGTATTCAGAAATTGGAATTGCGCACCGACGGCGTGGCCTTTTCCTTTTTTTTTCTGTTTCTTTTCATTTCTTTCTGGTTACCCCCTTCCTAAGAACATTTAGTTTTTTTACACACATATATATATCTCTATTTATTTTGCGCGCCGCATGCCTCCTCACGCACACATTCACACGTACCAACGCACGTCAACTGCCACAATGCCGGCGCGGAATTGTGGCATTTTTTTTTTGTTTGCTCTTTGTGTATTTTTACTGAACTCTGTGTAGTCTGGTGTTTCGTGGTTCGCATGCGCGTGGCGACGCAAAAAAAAAAAAAATGCGAACTACTTCAAACGTGCGCTGGAAAAAAGGCAAATAAAACGAAAGGCGCCGTTCCACGTTCTCCATTCGGTGGGTGTTCGCAAGCGCTTCTCTATAAAAAACTCTTTTTCACTTACTAGCGCTCCGTTGCCTTAGAACTCCTTTTGAATGGGTTGTTCAAGACGAGGAGTGCTCGCTTCTGTTGACTTCAGACTCCTGGCTATACCTATAATGTGTTTTGTGTTTTCTTCGCTTACCACTACTATTCTTACCGTATATATCTATTTATGTATGTGTATGATCGTCCGTACGCCCTTTGCCTGCTCGGTCGCTTTTTTTTCCTCTAAAAAAAAAAAACGTTGCGTCCCGACAAGCAGCACAGCAAGCGCGGCTCACACGTTCATCGAATGCATGTATCGTTTGATGTGCCCCCCGCTCAACTAAATCAATCGTGCTTTTTTACTGTTTCCTGTTTTGCTTTGAATCTTTTCCCCCTTTTCCTTTGATATTTTACTTCTGTTTTCCTTTTCTTTTGCACTTTTGCTTTCGCGTTTCACCAATTCTAAATTGAAAATGCGTCATTTCATTTTCTACCGGAAAAAGGACTTTTCGCAGTTCTGTTTTTTGTTTTTTTAGCTTCCGTCTTTTTCCGTATTGGTTTTTTGAACATAACTTATTGTTAATGTTACCTTAAAAAAGCTTAGCTTAACACGAAGAGACGATAATGCTATTATGTGTTTCCTTTTTAGGCGAATTTGCCGGAGTTCTTTGCCTCCTTCTTTTCATGCGTCTCTTCTTTTCTTAAGATACTTTTGGCTTCTTGTTGTCACCCTCTCCTACTATATTATTATGATGATTGTGTGTGTTTTATCTTTTGTTTTTAGTTTAAATGGAGAGGACGCACTGTGCGCGAATTTAGGAAATCCCCCAAAAAGCTTCCAACCAAAAAGCACCACTGATCTGTAGAATTTGGAAAAAAAGCTATATCAAAACGTGTGTGCAAGCGGAAAAGAGCTTTTCCTTTCTAATTGTCTCGCTCTTTCCTTGTACCTCTCTACAGTCAGCGACTGCAAAGATCATAGTGCGACAACAACGATTCCCTGACAAAAGAAACAATCATTTAATTGCAGCTGACAATCTTTGACAAAGCACACTGAAACGCATGGAGACGCTGGCGTCAGTGTTGCAGGTTGTGCCCACTACTTTGTATTGTATTCTTAGAAGCGACAAGAGAGAGAGTATGAACTTACAAGAGAAGCACCGTTTCTTTTCCAATGCATAAAGGTTGCTTTGTGTTACTAGAACACGAAACACTTGGTTTATCCTGCTGCCGGACGCAAAGGATGCACCTTGTATCGACACACAGGCACACACTTGTGCTTCTTTTTATAATTCATCCAGCTGAAAAGCGAGGGTAGTTAGAGACAAAGTAAAAGAGGAAGAGCACGTTTTGTGCAAGCCTCTTTGTCCTTTTTAGTAGCACGCACATTTGCGAAGCCGCCGTACCAGAATCATGGCATTGCAAGTTAAGTAATGCTTCCGTACATCTGCCCTTTCTCTCTCTCGCTCTCTCTCTCTCTCTTGCGCACACGCCTATTCTCTGCCTCCTCATTTACACGCCTCTCGTCACCTTCCACGGCATCAGCAGCTGGCGACACAAATACACACACCTTTTGACAGATTAAACGAGCTCAAGCGTAAGACGCACGCCACGCAGAGGTATGTCCAAAGGCTTCGCCGTTCAGTCGTTGACGGCGCCGCAGAAGGAGGTCGTGATTGACGAGGCACTCATCCGCAGCGGCATCGCCTTCAAGCCCTCCTTCACCACCGAGGACGACCGCATTCGTGTGGTGGGCAATCAAGAGAAGGCACTGCGTGAGGATAAAGTGCGGAAGGAAGGTGCCAAAATCGAGCTCGATCAGGTCCAGACACTTCTCCTGTCGTTCCGCAGAATCGAGCGCATTGAGAATCTGAGCAGCCTGCGGTCCCTGACGAAGCTGCACCTCGACAACAACCGCATTCAGCAAATCGAGAACCTCAGCAGCCTCGTCCACCTGCAGTGGCTTGACCTGAGCTACAACGCCATCGAGGCCATTGAGGGTCTCGATGCGCTGCAGGAGTTGGAGTGCATTTCCCTTTTCTCCAACAAGATCACCGCGGTCGACGGGCTGGCCAACTTGCCAAAGCTGGACACGTTGAGCCTTGGCCGCAACCCACTCGAGCACCTGGACGACACCGTGCACTACCTGCACAAGCTTCCTCACCTGCAGGTGCTGACACTGAAGGAGTGCCCACTGGCCGCCCTGCCGCACTACCGATCCCGCGTGGTGGCGTTTGTGCGGAAGCTCAAGTTTTTGGACGGGCACCTTATTAAGAAAGCCGAAGCGGCGAAGGCACGTGAGGACCAGCGGGAGAATTTGCTGACAGTGGACGAGGAGGACGAGGCACTCGCCAACGCGGCGAAGGCGAAGGCGGAGCAGGAGGCGGTGGCGGCGTCCTACCGGCAGTACAACTGCCCAGACGAGACGAAGCTCTTTGACGAGCTGATGCACCTCGACCCGGAAGGGCGGAACATGGAGGCTATTCTGCGCAGCGAGGTCGTCTACCCGGTGGCGAAGGAGTCGTTGGAGCGCCATCAGAGCGAGTTCAACGAACAGCTCAAGCAGCTCACGGCAGCCATGAAAGACATCCGCGAGCGGCGCGACGCGGACGATGTGGCTTACCACCAGGCAGTGCGCCACATCGTGGACAGCGGGGCCGCCAAGTCACAGGCCTCGCTGCAGCGCTTCGAGCGACTGCTGAAGCAGTCGGTGCCGAAAGGTGTCTCGAGGCAGCCGTCAGGGACGCAGTCCGGCAGCGGCGCTCTGCCCGCCCAGACAGCGCAGTCCCTCCACGCGGCAGCGCGGGCGCTGCGCGATGACCTCTTTGAGCAGGAGGCAGTCCTCTACGATGCTCTGGAGGTGCTGCACACCACCACCATCACGAAGTGGAAGGCGGACGGCGTAGAGGTGGTCCTGCAGAGCGCCTTCGAGGCCCTCCTGCGTCTCGAGGCGGACTTCCAGGTGCAGGTGCGGCACAGCTTCGACACCGTGTTTGAGCAGCGGCAGCGCGGCGACAGCGGAGGCCGTGGGCTGCACTACAGCAACCAAGACGACGCCACTCTCGCGTTCCTCGATAACAGGGAGGAGTACCAGCGGACCGTGAACGAGTGGTACGAGCTGCGACGTAAGCGGGTCGAGGAGCTCGAGATGTACCACCTGAAGGTGGAGGAGACACTGCTGGCCACGCGGGCCAATGCGATTCGCACGGCGGAGCAGGACCGCCATCGTCAGCGCATCCACGAGGTGACGGAGTACTTCAACGAGGCCACCGACCTCATCGACGGCCACGGCGGCTGATGAACGTCCGCTGGTTCGTGCGCAACAGTGGCGGTAGAGGTGGTTATGGTGGCTGCAGAACGCACGTTGGACTTTAGACCAAGCGACGAGCACCGCACCAACAGCATAAGGCGACCGGCCAGATGTAATTGTTTCCCACCAGTCGAGATACCGGAGTTGCGGGGGTTTGAGCAGCGTTACTGCGTTCTTTTCTTTGTGAATCATTCTTTTCTTCCTTCCTTCTCTTCTATGTAATCTACAGCAGTACTTGCGCAACAAAGGCGCAGTCATCCCAGGTTTAAAAAAGAAAAAAAGAGAAAGTGGCTACCACCACCACAAAAGTGGTGGCAATGCTAAGGAGAAAACACAGACAACGTTTTAAAAGGGACAAGCGGTACACCAGTCAGACTCTTGTGCAGTGTCAGGCTCGCTAGCTTGTGTGAGGATGCAGGTTATTGCGAAGGCTGTGGTTCACCTGATCTATCAGAATGCGCAAGGGAAGAGATTGTTTTCTCTCCCTTTGTCTTTCCTCTCTCTTTTGGAGTACTCGAGCACCTCGTGGCTCTTCTGCATGCATTGCTCTCTCTCTCACCATCTCCTTTCAATTACCCTGTCATGCCTCCTCAACTCTCGGTCGCACTTTCCACACTTCTCCCCTACGCACACGTCCTCCACAACATCGACCAAACACACAGAAAATAGAGTAGTAGAGCCGCAATCATGGGTGCGTTCATGTACTTGAACGAGCTGTGGAAGAAGAAGTCTTCCGATGTGATGCGCTTCATTCAGCGTATCCGCTCGTGGGAGTTCCGCCACCAGCACACCATCGTCCGCCTGCGCCGCCCGACCCGCCCGGAGAAGGCCCGCATGCTCGGCTACAAGACGAAGCAGGGCTTCTGCGTGTTCCGCGTGCGCGTCCGCCGTGGTGGCCGCAAACGCCCGGTGCACAAGGGGTATTACCTACGGTAAGCCGAAGACCAGCGGCGTGCTCGGCATGAGCTGACAGACACCAGGCCGTAGCCGAGCAGCGTCTGGGCAGCGCTTCGGCACCTGCGCGTGCTGACTCCTAC
>AUXI01000653.1:0-14226 GCA_000482105.1 Crithidia acanthocephali | reverse complement strand
CGGCGATGAATGCCGGACAGCGGGATCGTCGTCAGCGAGAAGAGCAGAAAGATGAGGAAGAGGATCATCGGGTCGCCCTTCGTCATGTAGGTCACCTTCAGCAGCACCGTGATGATGGCGCACGTCAGCACGTTCACCGGCAGCTGCATCAGCAGCTCGCTCACGTACACTGCCCACTGCTTCATCCCCATGATCAGCATCGACTCACGAATGCGCAGCTCCTTCTCCAGCACGATGCGCTTCGCCTGCTGCGACACGCTGTAGAGGAACGCCATCGCGAAGATCAGCGGGACCGCCTGACGTGCGTTGACCAGCAGTGGAACGCGGGTGAACTCAACTGTCGGAAAAGAACCAAAATAAAAGGGTTTGCTGACGTTCTCTCCGGAGAAAGTGCTAAGGTAGTAATCAGAGACGAGCTTCTGAAGTGTGAGAAAGCCTGAGACGGCGTAGAGCTCTACAGAGTCGTACTCCGCGCCTCCGCTGTAGGTCGGGTCGTAGGTGGTGGCAAAGCTCGGCAACGCGGAGTTGTTCATGTGCAGCACCAGGTCCAGCCCCGTCGCGTCGAACTGCCGCAGCTCCACGATGGCCCAAAGTCGGATGCCTTTCGCTGCCTCGGCTGCGGCGCCGACGCTGTCGTACGCCACTCCATCGTTCACATATTGGAACAGCGCGGACAGGTTGTCGAGGTGTTGCAGGAGCTGCGTCGTCTGTGGTGCGGGTCCAGCAAAGAACACATACCCCGATGAAAGCACGGCGCTGTATCGGGTGTTGGGCGTGACGCCGCCTAACGAGGAGGCGGCAAGCTGTCGCACCGGCTCCCCAGCTGCGAGCGCCACCCACTGCACTTTGATGAGCGTGTCGAGAGTCGGAACCTCGCTGAGGCTGCCTAGGTATCTGCGAATGGCGTAGACGGTCACGCCCGTCCAGTCTAGCTGGTCGGTGAGGCACAGCGTGAGATCGGAGAACGGCAGATACGTCATGTCGGCGTCGCAGTGAAAGCCTTCCACGGCGGTGTTGTTGACACACTGATGAAAAGTGCTGAAGGACGCGTGGGTGGAGTTGTCCAAGGTCACAAAGCACATCGCCGTGTCGTCTGCGAAGTTCGCCGGCAGCACCTGCGTGCCGTACTTCTCCGCAACGCCGTACTGGCTGTAGTACATCTCCCTGTTTTTGGTGGATCCCCAGATGGCCCACAGGAGAATGGAGATGGCGACGAAGATAACCGGTATCAGCAGCTCCACCACAAAGTCGAGCTTGCGTCGGTAGAGCTGGCAGGTGCTTCGCTCGAGCAGCGCCAGCAGCAGCCCGTGCGCGGAGCGTTTCGGCGGCTGACTGCCGACTTTGAACGCCTCCGCAGCGGCAGCGGCGCGGGCCGCAGCGGCCGGGGTGGAGGTGGAGGTGGAGGCAATGGAGAAGGTGCTCGAGAGCGGCTGCAGACTCGTGTGTTCCTGCAGCAGCTGCAGTGACAAGGGTGGCGGCGCGCTTTGGTTTGTGTATGTGCTGCCGCTCGTGCGGGTCAGGTCATGCGAGCTGCGAGTGCTTTTGTCCTGCGGCAGCGTTTTGATGGGTTGGGGGTGGCGGTGATGGCTGTCGGAGGTGTGCGAGGCCACCGACGGCGCTGGCGTCCGCGCATGTCGCTTAAAGCTAAAGTCGGCCCTCTCCTTCTTCGCGGAGGGTTTGCCATTTCTGCCGTCTGAGAGAGGCGGTGGCACGTTTTTCTTCGGACGTCGTCCCATGATGTCACAAACTAAAAAAAGAAAACAGAACACTCTCAGGTGACGACTTCAAGCCGCGCCTTGAGACACGTACGTCAATACGATGAGCAACAGAAGAGTGGATAAAGGGGACCAAAAAAACGCGTTGAAGGCCACCTGAGAAAACCGAAAAAGAAGAAAAGTAGCTTTTGGGGGGTGTGGTGTAGCTGTAAACGAAATCATGCAGTTGCAGCACCTTTCGATCAGTCTGCGACGTCGGTGGAAATCGTGAGCAGCTTTAAGAAAACAAAACAAAAATGATAACAGGGAAGGAGGAAAAGAAAAAGGGGAAACGGGAGATTCAAAATGCGCCTTGAGACGCCGTAGTTTAGAAACACACAAAGTACACGTTGAAGAAAAACAAAAAAGGGAATGACACCTGACAACAACAACAAAAGCGCAGAGAGAATAAAAATACACAAGAAGGAAAGGGAGAAAAGAAAAGTGCGCTACGTATCACCTCCGCAGGTATAAAACAACAATTGCGAAAATCGACGATAGAACTTTGTGCGCCAAAATTGAAGTAATTAAACAACAACAAAAGAAAAAAGAAGGGTATATGCGGAGTGTTTGTCAGTCACACAGAGTTCGCAGAAAAGAGAAGTAGAAAAAAAAAGCGCCCAAAATTACGGCGGTTTTGGCTGTCTGCCAAACAATTAAGAAGAAACAGGTAACAAGCTATAAAAATGAACTCCAATGAAAAAACAACAGAAGGGGGAAAAAAAAACACCAGCGATGCTCAGATAACGGCACTTGAAGAGCTGTACACAGAAGAATGAACAACCGATTGAGCTACACAGGTGAAAATTGTAGAAAATAGATGAGTAAGGAGCAGGTTGCACAACTTATTTGTTGTGGGCTTCGCTACAGCGACGCCAGCAAAAATTGTGCGCACACACACGCTAAAAAAAAAAAATGGGTCGACAGTGTGCTGTACCGGACAAAGCTCCTCAACACGAGAGCGTCTGGGCGTGGACTTGAGGCAACGCTGAAGCAGCAACGGGAAGCGGCTGCCCGTTAAATCGCAGGAATGAATCAGAAACCTGCAACAAAACAGGGACAAGAAAGCTGGCGAAAGAAAATAGAAGCCGAAATGCACACAGCTGATAGAGGCCAGGGTGGAGAATAACAAGAAAAAGACAAAGGTTTCAAGATACAAGAGAAATGCGTAGAGCGGCAATGTCAGCGACAAGTGGAGAAACAAAGAAAGGCGGGGCAGAGCAAAAAAAATCAACACCTCGCTTGCCTTTTTTTTCTTGTGTTTGTGTATATGTGACTGTGTCGCAGACTAGAAGACAAAACTAGGTGGTTTTCTGCGGTGCAGCGCGATTCTTGAGTTGTAAAATGAGAGCTTGGGAGAAAGACAAGACGCTTTGTAGCAACGGGTTTGACTCTGTACAATGAAAAAAGACACAACAAACAGCACAACTTTTTTTTTTGAGAAGATTAGTGGAAAGAAGAGAGAGAGAAAAAATGATAGAGGAGGAAAAAAAACGAAGAAAATGTAGCGAACAGCTAAAAAAAAGTGTTTGAGGAAACGACAGAAATGAAAGAAGAAAAAGACGAAGGATTCTGTAAAAACGCAGTGGCTACTGGTCACCAAAGACAATGGAGATTGCTGAGGAAATTAAATGTGGAAAGAGTGGCAGAGGGAAATAATTAACGTGGCAAACAATTTAAGAAAAATAATAATAATAATAATGATAATTGAGAGCAACAACAAGTTCAACTCTATTTCCACTCTTCCACGCACTCGATTGAATTCGCTGTTGTGGCTTTTGCTCGAATGTTGTATACACAGGTTTTTTTTTTAAAGGACAAACAAAAAAGAAAACGTAGAGAAAGTGGAAAACTAGCGAATAAAAAAGAAAAATAGAATAGTGAGAGTGATAAACTATACACCGAAACGAACGCACCAGGGAAAGCGTATGTCACATGAAAGTTCGTTTAGAGGACAGAGAAAAACGCGCCGCACCAGGAGAAGTGCAGCGCAATGTCTGATAGCGCTTTAGAGGAAGAAGACGTTCACCGTTCAACCGAGCGCGTGAAACGAACAAAAGAAAAAGAAAAGAGGATAACAAAATCAATAACGTAAGCAAGACGAAAACACAGTCACTCGTAAAGGAACAAAAAACTGAACAGTGCTGACAGCCGTAACTCGGTTTGTCGGCGTACAAAGAAAAGAGGGAGAAAAAATGGAAAGGGGGAATAGCGCAAAGCAAACGTAAAACAAAAAAGAGATGCCCCAACCGAAAGTGATAAAATCCACTTTTAACACTGTCCCAAGACAACAGTGCACCAATCGCCCTGACGATAGGATCGGGACTTCGCCAAAGGCGATGAAGGCGTCAAAATGCAGAAGCTAAAAAAAAGAAAGAAAAGGTACTAAACGAAAAGTATGTGATATATATATATTATACGGGTATGTATATATGCACAAAAGAAAAACAATAGAAGAAAAAAACGTAATTGTTAGAGGAGAAAAGAGGAGGTAATAACGAGAACAATACCAAAGGAGGAAAGAAAGAAAGAAATGAAGAGAGAGAAAGAGAGAGTGGAGTGCTTATCCGCAAATATTTTATCGCAGAGATACCCGCTCTAAAAGTCTCTCGCAGACTATGTGAATCTGGAATTTCGTTGCTGTGTGTACAAGCGGTGGCTACCACTCAACTACATACATGCAAATCTGAGTCAGTGAAGTCGCCGTGAAAGTCGTCGCCGCGCCAGTTCCTGGTCGTGGCGCAAGTCCAGCAACAACAACGAGACCAAACAAAAAAATATATAAACTAAAAACGATCAAGTCTTTGATGCCGAGCAACGCGTGAAGAGATTGCCCGTCTTTGACGGTTGCAGAAGTGGCTGTGTGAAGGCAAGAAGACAAGAAAGGCGAAGAAGGAGGAATAGTTCTAGAAATCATAAAGAGCGTTACGTACCCGAGACACGCAATTTCGTCTGCCAGGAGCATGACGCGTGACCCTCGCAGTTCTGGATGCTCGCACTCCATAAAGCTCCGTGACCATGAAGGCTTTTTAGTCGGGAAACGAAGTGTCCCAAGAGAAACAAAACCAACATTTTTTTTTTTGCTCTTCACGCGACGTGGCAGTGACGCAACGCACGGAGCCGTATCCTTGTGAGCACGCAGCAGAAGTCTTGTGCCGACCTTTACAGTCGCGTCAGGAGACCATACAGCTGGTACCACACGCCTCGGCATGCAGCAAATTCAATTCTTCATTTTCTCTTTTTTTTTATAGCTGAAGACACATCAGCCTTAAACAACAAAGGAACCAGACAAAACGGAGTTAAAAAAAAAACTCGAGAGACGAGACGATCAATGATAGGTGGATACTCTACATCCGCTCTTTAAGTGGTGCATTTTGCACCAACACAACAAAAACTTAACACTTAACAAACTATCAGGTAGCGTTTCTACAAGCATTCAAGACCGCAGCAACCTAGACGGAAAAAAAAAAAGAAATGACAAAACTGAAACTAATTTAAAGAGTTTTAAGAACACTGAGAGGAACCGATTAAAACGTGAGAGAGAAAAATGTCGCGGCAATGCGCTAAACTAAAACAGTAGAGATAAGAAAGAAAAGAAGAAAAGAAAAAAAAAGAACACAGCAGCATCTATACTGATCAAAAAGAAACTTTCTTTTGTTGGCCAGCACAAACGAAATGACTTGAGAAAGGTGGTTAACAGCTGCACGTTGGTCTGATACACAAGTGCGCTTGCGTGGAACTCAAGTCCTTGTCTTTTTCTGTTGTTCACTGTCACGCTTCTGGTGTTTTTTTCTTTTTTTAAGTCCGTAAAGAGCGCAACGCCTATGTTAACGCCGATTACGAAGGGGGAATATGAAAAATTGAGACTACAACAAAAATGTTATGTTGTGTGTGGTGTGAGTGTGAAAGACCCATAAAGAAAAAAAAATGCTCGCGTTAAGCGGCGCCGCGAACTGCGGATTTTTTATCGAACGAAAAAAAAATCAACTTTTTGGTTGTTTCTTTTTTTATTGTGACTGACGCATGGTCAGCAGCACCCACACTTGCACTTGCAGCAACTCTTGTCCTGCTGATCCAGCCGCTCCGTCTCCTCTGCCTCCAGCCGGCGCTCCGCCTCCTCGCTGATCTGCAGGAAGACCTGCTCAATCGACGTCTGCGAGACGTTGTAGTCCGTCGTCCCGATCTGCTCCGCGTTCTCCTCCATCAGCTTGAACGTCCGCGACAGCTTTGTGGAGCCGGGCAGCTCATAGGTGAAGCGGCGCGCGCGGTACTCGCGCAGCGTGCTGCCGGGGAAGTTTGTTTCGAAGAACGCCTCCACGCCCTTCCGCACCTCCAGTGCGTCGCTCTGCACCCGTAAGTTCACCTCGAAGCCCGTGCCGTACTTCTGCTTCAGATGTGTCTTGTTGCCGATGCACTGCAGCGCACCTTCCACCATGATCGCGACGCGGTGCGCCAGCGCCTCCACCTCCTCCAGGTGGTGCGTCGTCAGCACCACGGAGCAGTTGTCCTGCCACCGTCTCGATAGCCGTCCAGAGACCACGCCGCGCCACCGGGTCCATGCCAGCCGACGGCTCGTCGAGAAAGACAACACGAGGGCCGCCGATAAGCGACATCGCCACCGATAGCTTGCGCCGGTTGCCGCCGCTCAGCTCATGGGCCAGCGTGTGCCTGTAGTCCTTCAGCTCGCACAGCTTTAAGAGCCCTTTGACGACGCGCTTGCGCTCCTTGTACGCGATGGCTCGCACGCCCGCGTACAGCTCCAGGTGCTCCTTCACCGTCAGCAAGTCCAGCGTCGCGTCGAACTGCGGGCAGTAGCCGATGCAGCGCAGTGCCTCGCGGCTCTCGTTGACGATGTCATGGCCACACACCGAGGCATGCCCGCTCGTCGGGTAGAATTCCTGGCACAGAATGGAGATGGCCGTCGTCTTGCCAGCGCCGTTCGTGCCGAGGAAGCCGAAGACTTCACCCGGGTGCACGCCAAAGGTGAGGTTGCGCACCGCTACCTTGCCGTTCGCGTACACCTTGCGCAGCGCCTCTACACGGACCAGGTCCGACTGACGCTCCGGGTCGGTCAGCACCGCGTTGCGCTCGGCAATGACGTCTTCGTCCTCGTCGGAGATGTGCTCCGGTTCTGCGTCGGGGTCGTGGAAGAGACGCTGGCTGCGCTGACGCCGTCCGGGGTGGTCGACGAACAGCGTGATGAAGACGTAGAAGGGCACCTCGATGGCCATGTAGACGCAAGGCCAGCCAATGACGGACATGGACCAGGGCTTCTTGTCCGTCCCGTACGCCTCCTCAAGCCGCAGCACCGCGAGGTTGCTGATGCCCTCGCCGACGCAGTAGGACGGCACCACCCGGAAGATCCACCGCAGAATTTTCGAGACGTTCTTCGTGGAGTCCATTTGGGAGAGCATTGACACGCACAGGACGAGCAGGAAGCCGGCGATGAAGTTAGCCAGCATGACGATGTTCTGCGCCGTGGAGTGCTCCTTGAATGCAAAGCTGACGGCGTACGCCATGGCGACGCCGGACAGGCCGTAGAGGAAGAACAGCACAATGGTTGGGCCAATCGTGGCCTTGCCGATGTACTCCTTGCGGTTGAAGATGCCGAAGACGGCGATGACGAGAAACATGGTGATGATGTAGCAAGCGATGTCGAAGAGGAAGTTCGTCAGCCAGTACATGGAGAAGAAGAGGCCAGAGACGTTCTGCAGGTGGCGCGCCTTCACCTCGCGTTCCTTCACGATCCACGAGACGAAGGTGGACGGGATGAAGGTGAAGGGAATCATGATAATGATGGCGATGATCATGGCGTAGACCGAGTCCGACACCTGGTCCTCCGCCTTCGTCTTCGGCATCGTCGCCACCACCGTCGTCAGCCGCGCCGCGCTGCCGCTGTTGTGGTTCATGTAGTAGCCGTTGTACAGGTCGTAGACACCGATGCCGGCGGAGTGGTAGGCGGTGGTGTTGTAGATGATGCTCGCCACGCCAGCCGCGAAGTCCGTGAAGTCGCTGCACACCATCCCGGTGTAGCGCTCCGTCGTGTGGTCGTTGTAGGTCGACAAGAGATAGGTGGACAGCTCCGACGTGTCGTCGACACCAGCGGGCACCAACGCCGTCGCACGTGAGGCGAAGGGAATTGACAGGTTCAGCTGCGCCGCCGTGCAGTTCACCACGTCGATATCCACGTTGGTGCCGTAGAGGTCGCTCGACAGCGTGATGGCCGGCGACTGGAAAAACTTCACGAGCATCAGCAACATCGCGAGCAGCACGCACAGCACGGGGCAGATAATCTGAAAGAACTGCGTGCGGCGGTCGCGCAGCGAGTTCCAGAGGCGCTTCCACAGCATCGCCTTGAATTGGCTGTAGGCGATCTGGCTGTCCGTCATCATCAGCGACACGCCCCACACATCCGACGGCTTCACCTCCTCGTCATCGTCGTCGTCGTCGTCCGCGTCGTACGATGGGTGGTGGTTCTCGTTCTCAGGCTCGGTTGCGTGAGCAGGGCCCATAGTGATCTCCGTCGGCTGCCCACTTGCCGGCAGTTCCCCCACCGCCGTCACCGCGCGCGGCGGCGGCAGCTGCCCCTTCTTCACCGCCTCCTCCTTCGCCTCCTCCTGCTGCGCGATCTGAATGAAGATCTCCTCCAGCGTCGTGGCCGACACACTGAAGGCGTTGATGCCCAACTCGCTGCCGTGGTCCTCGACGTACGCCAGCAGGTCTGGAAAGACGGACTTGGTGTCCATGGGGAGCCGGAAGCCCATCTCGCCCGCGCCGGAGCCGAGCGGCGTGGCGGTCGGCACGTAGCCCGTCACCGCCCGCGCCACCGCTGCACGATCGACGTGGGCGACAACGGAGAGCGTCAGCACGTAGCCTACGCCCAGCTTCGCCTTGAGGAACATGTTGCTCCCCGCGCACTGCAGCCGTCCTCTACTCATAATCGCGATGGAGTCCCCCAGCAGATCGGCCTCGTCCATGAAGTGCGTGCTCAGGAGAATACTGTGCTGCTTTGACATGGTGCGCAGCAGGCCCCAGGTGTGGCGACGTGCACCGACATCCATGCCGGCCGTCGGTTCATCGAGGAAGACGAGGCGGCTGCCACCGACAAAGGCGATCGCCACGGACAGCTTGCGCTTCTGGCCACCCGACAGGTTCTTGGAGCGGTAGTGCCGCTTGTCCTCCAAGTCGACGCCGTCCAGCATGCGGTTGATCGCCTCCTCGCGGGCCGCCCCACGCAGCCCCTTGATGGACGCGTAGTACCACAGATGCTCGTAGCACGTCATGCCAGGCCACAGGATGTTGTGCTGCGGGCAGTACCCGATCTCCTGCCGCGCCTTCTCCAGCTCGTCGCGGACGGAGTAGCCGTAGATGTAACAGTCGCCCGCGTTCGCCGTGACCATCCCGGTCATCATGTTCATCGTCGTTGTCTTGCCAGCGCCGTTGTGGCCCAGCAGCACGGAGATCTCGCCCTCACGCATCCCCCAGTGCAGGTTGTTCACCGCCAGGAAGGTCTTCTTGCCGCGCTTGTACTTCTTGCGCAGCCCCATCACGCGAATTGCGTACGTCGGGTCGTCGTCACCGATCTCCTCGAACACGCCGTCCTCGGCGCGGCCATCCTCGCTGTTGAGGTGCTTCGGCCGCCGCGAGCGGCAGCAGCACCAGCGCACCGGGTCGATCACAAAGAACAGCGGGTGCTTCCGTGTGCCCCACTCCTTCGGCAGCACGGCGTCCAGGTAGACCATGAGGACGAGATAGATGAGGAAGTCCATAAACAGGATAATCAGCAGCACCAGCATGGTCGGTGAATCGCGGAAGTACTGGAGATCGCTGCCTGTCATGCCCCCCGTCAACTCGTGCGAAAAGAGAATCTTGATACCCGCGGCAAGGCCAGACGGGGAGAGGAAGGAGCAGCCGGTGCGTGCGCCGCTCTTCGAGTCTTGAATGGCGAAGAGCGGGATGGCGAGCACGAAGTAGATCAGCGGGGCCAGGATGGAGGCGAGCCGCGCCTTGTTGAAGAACACCGCAATGAGCCCCGCCAGCGTGATGATGGACAGGCAGAAGAAGAAGAACATGAAGAAGATGATGCCAAAGTTCGACTTCTTGACGTAGGTCACCTTCAGCAGGATCGTGATGATGAGGGAGACGACGGCGTACTGCACGAGGTAGATGAGGAACCAGCCCGTGTACATCACAGCCTCGGAGAGGCCCATGATCAGCATCGCCTCCCTCAGGCGCAGCTCCTTCTCCAGCACCACGCGCTTCGCCATCTGCGAGACCGGGTAGAGGAAACCGAGCACGATGATGAGCGGCACAAACATGCCACCGTACGCCAGGAACACCTGATCGTTGTAGGCACGCGTCGGCGCTGGCAGCATGAGCAGCGTGTCCTCCGGCACCGTCGTCATCCCCACGATGCTCGTCATGTAGTACGCGTAGATCGTCTTCTGCAGGGTGGAGAAGCCGGACAGGATGTACATGCTGCCGCCGCCGTCCTGGACCAGCCCACCGACGTAGTAGTCGCCGAACATGTTCTTCGTCTTGGGCAGCGCCGTGGCGTTGAGGCGAATCTCCACGTCGAAGTTGCCGGCGGCGAGGCTGTTCACTTGAACGATGCCCCAGTTCGGCGGGTCGTGGTTGGTGCGCTGCTTCACCTTCGCCTCCACGTCCGCCACCGTCGTGTAGGTGCCTGCGTACACGTAGCGGAAGTACTGGAAGCTCGTGTTCATGTAGTCGACCAGCGCATCCGTCTCTGGCGAGGCCGGGGCGAAGTACAGCGCACCGGTGGAGAAGATGGCGGAGAGGACGGACTTGTCGTTCACCGTACCGACGTCGTAGGCCTGGTAGAGGAGTCGGCACGCCCACTGCATGATGATGACTTCATCCATGTTCGGCACCCGCGTAGTGTTGTTCGGCACGATGTAGCGCAGCCCCGAGAACGTCGCCTCGGCGAGAACCTGCGGCATGCACAGCCCAATCGGGGCTCCACTCAGGTTGTCCTTTGCGCAGATCATCTTCGGTTGTGTCGGCAGCACCGCCAGCATCGCGGTACACTCTGGAAAGCTGGCAATGCCCGTCCCACCGCTCAGCGTCGCATTGTAGCACATGTACTGCTGCTGCTGGGTGATGTAGCTGTCCATCTTCGTCACGCCGTACGTGCTGTAGTATTGCCGATCGGGAAAGTCCTTCTTGCTGATGATGACCCAAAGGATGATGGAGCCAACGACAAAGATGATCGGGATGATCAGCTCACACACGAAAGAGCTCGGGTCGCGTGACATGAGGATGAGCACGCGCTTGATCGTGACGCCGAGCTGCCAGCAGAAACCGCCGCGGCGGTGGTTGGTGGTGCCCGTCAGCTCCGACCGCCGCTGCGCGCGGGCGGCGTTGAGGTAGATGTCGAACTCGTCCGTCGAGTTGCTGGAGCCTTTTTTCCCCTTGCCGGTTGGCTGAGACGAGGACGACTGTTCACCGGATACCAGCCCCGTGTTGTGCGTCTCCAGTCCGTCTGAGATGGGCTCGCGGACGAGCGGGGTTGAGTTGCGTTCACTGAGCATCTCCCCAGCCAAGACGGCGGTGTGCGACGGCTCACGGCACTGCGCCGCGAGCGCCGGCGACATCGGCATCTCCAACTCCTCCTCGCTGAAGTTTGGGTGGTTGTAGCTCTTCGGCACCGTCGGTGTAAGGCCTTCACGTTGGCCAAAACTCATGTCGTCCAGCTGCGCCGCGTATGCCACGTCGTCGTAACGTGTTTTTTTTATAGAGAGACTTGAGCGGGGACTAGAGCTCATTCAAAGGCAAAAAGAAAAGCAACAAAAAAAAATGTGGAGTGTGTGTGTGTGTGTTGTCAGGCTTGTTGACTGCACCTACTGAAGCCGTGACCACAATCCCTATTTAAAGATGGAGAGAAAAGGAAAAGTGCAAATAATTGTTACAAGCAAAAAAAAAAAAGAAACGAAGATCAAGCGCAGACTTCAACAGCGACAGGTAACCCTCAAGTAGTGATAGAAAAGAAAGACAAAGAAGTCTGGGATATAAAAAGAAAACAAAAAAAAATACAGCAGCAGCAGCAAAATTGAATGAAGATGAAAAATGGAAAAAGACTCTTTAGTGATACTTCAGCAAAACAGATCAATAGCAGAAGCAATCAGTCAACTTGCTCAAGAAGCAAACAAACAAATGAGTACTGTTAAGAAAAGTGGTGTAGATAAGATGGTGATTTACTTTTTTTTTTCCTGTCCTTGAGGTTGCAAGGGGGTGGAAAAGGCTCAAGAAAAAAGAAGAGCTCGGGTTCGAGGACTGAAGCGCACTTCAACTGGTGGAATAAGAAGTCCCTCTCTTTCAATCTTGCAGGGGCAAGCAAACAACAGCAACAACAAAAAAGAAAGAGTGAAGCAAAGAGAGAGAGGCACCACTATAGTTCGATGAACCACTGTATGTATGTGTGACAAGTGAAAAAAAAATAGTGGCGGCTGGTTGCTTTGAATTGAAAGACAAAGAAACGAAGAAGACAGAGAAGTAGGTTCTGAGAGAAAAGAGAAAAGAGATACCTCCAAAAAAAAAACTCTGCAGTCCTGACAACCTTCAAAGATAGGCAACCTTTTGCTTTAACTCTTTATATGTCGAGTTCGTTTCGCCGTTTTATGTGGAAAAGGAAACTGAAACAACAAGAAGTCGAAGAACGTATGGCGAAACAAACGCACACACAGAAAAAAAAAACCTGTGACTGGGCCTCTTTTTTTTTTAGAAGTATGAAAAAACGAACGAATGCCTCTGGCGCAAATATGAAGAAACAGACGCGCGTAAGTAGGATTTGCTCGGATAACAAATATAGCGGTTCGCTCAACAAGGGGGGTGAAAAGAAAACAAAAAGCCAAATATAAATTCAACGAAGAAGAAAGGAAAGAAAAAGAGCGTTTGAAGCTTTAGAAATAATAATAAAAACGGGTACTCAGCTGAGAAGTGCTGGCCAGAAACAGGCAAAAAAAAAACGATAAACAAGGATCCTCGCGCGCGCGTTCTTTTGTGTTTCACTGTAGAGAGAACTGGCAGATGTGCGTGCAGCAACAAGGGTTCTTATTCCTATGTGAGTATACGTCTGGGCAGAGTATTCTCTCTTCTTCTGGGGGGAATACCAAGGCCGTGTATACTCAGTGGATGTGGCAGCTTTTCACCTTGCGTGTGTGTGTGTGTGTGCGTGGAGTTCCTCTCTACAGACAGGCGAGCCAGCTAAACCAAAGAAAGTCCCTATGCGAGTCTCGTCAATGACAGTAGCAAGCGCAGACTATCTGGAAGAAAGAAAGGCTACGAGAGTGCGCACAGAAGAACGCAGATGATGTGTGCAAACAAAGAAGTAACAAACAACAACAGCAAACTAAAAAAAAAAATTCGATTAAGCTGCGCGATCTGTTGGTTTGCGTAGACCTGTTGATCTTACCGGCGCTATCTTAAAAAGACTTAAGAAAGAAGAAAATCGAACTTAAAAGGGAGGGACAGAAGATTGGTGCACACCTTCAGTGGACACGAAAGGCGATGGAACCGAATTGTATGTAGTCGTGAACGTTTTCGATCACTAAAGTGGTACCGAATTAAGGGGGGAACAACGTAGAAGAAAAAAAAGTAAAAGCACTGGGAAATGGAAAAGGACAACGTGCTACTAAAAGAAATAAGAAAAGGTTGAGAAATATAAACCAAAAACGCGTGAAATGTGTGTGCTCGTGTTACGTTGACGGCTCTGACTCCTTTGTATCTATTTTTTTTTTTTAACAGATATCCGCACAGAGTACAGGTAGTCTAAAATCGCTCTACGAGCTGTAATCACAAACACGGAAGAGGTAGAAAAAAAAAAGAAAGAGGAGCGAGAGAGGGGAAAAGAGTGAATAGGAACAAGTAGAGATATCTTTCTTTTATGCTAGAATGAAACAATGGTTGTAGACTTGGGCTACGGTACGCTTAGCAGATGGATATAGATGAGACAAAACGAGTGAAAAGGAAGGAAAAAAAAGACTAACCCGTTTCCATGCCCGTTGAGCTGGTAGTTGGAACACAAGGAAGGAGAATTACAACGAGGAAAGGAAGGAGGAAGTAGAGCTTGTTTTGAACGAGGCGTTCCGTTCGCACAAAAGGAATACAATCAGCATCGATTGGATTGAGAAAGGCGTACACCACAACGCTGTGGCTGTGCGTGATGCAGCTGTTGTGCTTGACTGAATACCTTTCCGTCTTACAGCACGGAAACTTCGTCACGCACTTAAGAAGCAGAAAATGTGCTCAAATGCAGAGACACGACTTCAAAAGCCCGTCTCCGCAACTGTGAACCACATCCACACAAAAGAACCGCTTCAGCTCGCTTGAGAGCAGCGAACAGTGCTTAGACCAAGACTGTACTTGTTATTGTAGATAAGTTTATTTTTTTTTATGGTATTGTTGTTTTTAGAAAAAAGGGAACTAGTTGCGGCGATTCCACGTGAGTTTT
>AUXI01000652.1:0-14249 GCA_000482105.1 Crithidia acanthocephali | reverse complement strand
GAGAGTGTGAGAGGACTGTGGATTGGAAGTTGAGCGGCGATACCGTAGAGTACGCGAAGACAACCTATGCCGTGGTACGAGCGTGGAGTGCGGGTGTGCGAAGACGAGGAGGGGGTAAAAAGAAAAAGGTCAGCAAAAGGGAAAAACAAGCGTTATCGGAAGATTCATCAAGAAAAACAGGAAAGGAGTTCGTATACAAGTGCCGTGAAAAACGTTGAGAGAGAGAGAGAGAGTGGTCTCTTTTCATAACGCGACTGATCCTTCGGTTTTGCTTCGATGCAATCTTTAACATCTGCCAACACCGTTGTCTCTGATGCCGTGCTGACAGGCAGCTTTGCATCTCCATTTGGTTCTTTTTTTTTTTTGAATGAAAAGAAAAAAATAGTTGTGTAGAAAACACGGGTGAAGAAAGGCAGACCTTGAAAAAAAAAGACAAAGAAAGAAAAAGGGATTTCAATCGCCAAACAGTAAACAATAAACCATAACAACACCACCATTCTGTGCATGTGGAACGGCAGAGCGAAAGGAAGGAATAGGCCAGCGCATCTCGTTTGAACACCCCGTGCAGGGGCTGCGCTAGTGTACATCTCGCTCCACTGGTCGACTGTTCACAATCTCCAGCTCCGTCAGTTCATCCGGCAGCCGTGCGAGGAACGCCACCGCGGCCGCAGAGGAGGCACCGGGGGTGCAGCAAGGCGACATCGTCAGATCCAGCACCTTCAGCGACGCACACCCGCGCACCCACCGCACATCGCGGACGCCGGTGAAGGCAGCGTGAAGGTACTGCAGTGTGTGCAGCTCCCCCAGCGGTGACGCCTCGACGAGGGCCTTGCAGCCGGAGAGGCTCACGTAGCGCAGGGTGGGGGCAAGATGGGCGATGCTGCAGGGGTGCGGAGTGGGTCGCGCAGAGAGCAGCAACGTGCCTTCCACGACAGGAGGAGAGAGTGCTGTGACGGCGGTGTTCGCCGCCTCTCGCGCGCCGGCCACACTCTGCAGGGCAGGTGTCGAGGCGGATGCCGTGTTGGCCGTCGTGGCGGAGCGCGGCGCGGCCCAGCCCGTCACGGCGTGGGCCCGCCAACGGCGCAGGTGTTGCGTGACGTGCGCCGCCGTCCGGCTCACCCACGCCAGCGGCACCGACGTGAAGTGACGCACGGCCCACGCACGTTCCTTTTCACCGTGCTGACGATCTCTCATCTGCGGCTGCTGCTGCTGCTGCTGCTGCTGCAGTGGTGGTGGTGGTGCTGTGCGCCGTGTGGGCGACGAAGATGGAGAGAAGGAGAGCACAGGGGAGGCAGGAGAGAACGCCGCTGCAGCAGGCCCAGCCGCTGCGGTGCCTCTCTCGTGCAGGCGTCGGTGCGCGCCGAGCTGGCTGAGGTGGATGCAGTCGCGCAGGTCGAGGTGGCGAAGCCGCGGCAGTGCCCCAAGCGCACTCACGTCCGTCAGTGACTTGGAGTAGGCAAGGATGAGCACTTCTAGCCGCGGCAGCACACACCATCCTTCCTCTTCCTCCTCCATCCTTCGTTGCGTGCGACCTGCTGGCGTCCATGACGGGCCGCGTTGATTCGCGTTGTGCCGCCGCTTCCACGCAGGGCTGCCGCCGTGCGTTGCTGCGTGCTCGCCTCTCACCCTCCCCGCACCACGCCCCTCCATGTTGTAATCGTCGTCGTCGTCCTCCTCCTCCTCTTCACTGCTGTTTTCGTAGTGAAGGTGTCCTGGCTCTGCGGAGAGACGCTGCGCCGCGCTCCTCCACTGCCGCACCATCGCAGGCGTCACCGGCTGCGCCACCCAACTCACATCCCGGACGTTGCTGTGGGTGATGTAGACGACACGCAGGCGACGTAGCCACCG
This sequence comes from Crithidia acanthocephali, assembly GCA_000482105.1. Taxonomy (NCBI): domain Eukaryota; phylum Euglenozoa; class Kinetoplastea; order Trypanosomatida; family Trypanosomatidae; genus Crithidia; species Crithidia acanthocephali. Next base: position 12,401 of record AUXI01000652.1, on the reverse strand, counting down.
CAGCGCCGTCAGGTCGGTGAGCTTTGTGTAGTTGATGAGGTACAACTTTTCAAGGGCGACACAGGTGGCGAGGTGGTCGAGGGTCATGACAGCGTGATCAGAGGCCAGCAGGGAACGGCAGGCGGTGAGGTAGGCGAGGGGGGTGAGGTCGGAGAGGAAAGGACAGTCCACCAACACCAACTCTGTCAGCCGACTCAGCGTGGGTCGGTGCGGAAGGGTATTACGTTGGGGAGAGGGAAGGGTGAAGGAACCCGCAGGAACACCACCACTACCACCAGTGGTGGGGAAACGACAACAGGCGAACAAGCTCGAGACGTTGAGGCTGCGCTCGGTGAGGTGGTAGTGGTGGTGGTAGCCGGTGCCATCGTCTGTGCGCTGCTGCCGCCCAACGCCTCGGCCCCCTCCGCCAGTCTCTCGTCTCTGCGTCCACTGTGCACTCTCGTAGTGTTGCTATGGCTGGCCTGCCGCTTGTGGCTGTTGCCGCGGTGAGCTGCTCTCGAGAAGGACCGCGCCGTCGCCAGCGGCGCCTCGCGCACCACTCTGCCGTGCCGCATGCGCAGAAACGTCAAGTCGTCGATCCCGGTGGCGTTCAGATTTAAAGTGCGCAGCCGTGGCAGCCGGTGCGCCGCGTAGGCGTCCAGCAGCCACCGACACTTCCGCAGGGCCACATCCCGCAGCGCTGCACAGCCCGTCACCCAGTCCAGGGAGCTGCCGTTCGTCAGGCCCTCCAAGTCGTACACGCCGAGTCGGCGCAGGTGGCGCAGGTGGCACAGCTGACTCCACCACCACTGCTCATCGCGGCGTCGCTGCTGCACATCGTCTTCGTCGTGGTGATGCGGACGCTGCGGCTGCTCGAGCGGAAGTGCGCTGCCGCGCCGCGTGCGTGCGTTCACACCATCGTCCATCCTCGTTGTTGTGGTTGTGGTGGTGGTGTTCAACGCTCGCAGCGGTGATGATGGGAGGTGGGGCATCGACAACGGCCTTCGTCTGCGGTGCCCCGCTACGGTGGTGGCGGATGTGCGGGGGACGACGGCGTAGTGCTGCCGCACCTGCGCAGCTCGCAGACCTGCCGCGGTGCAGCGCACCGTGCAGCTGACCAAGTCAAGATCCCGCAGCCGTGGACAGCCGACGGCGAGCCAGCTTGTAAAGTGCTCCGTCAAAATTGCTTTTGTCAACTCGAGGACACGGAGGTGGGGGAAGGGGTGGAGGGCGAGGACGGCGAGGTCCGGGATCTCGTCGTGTGGTGCACCGTGCTCGGCAACACCAGCACTCACAGCCGTCATGAGGGAGGCGGCCGTTGCGGCCTGCCGCAGAGGCGGCGGTGGGCGGAACTCCCCAGCACCGAGAATCGCGCGTGGGCCGTCGCGGAAGGCAAGACGCAGCTCACGCAGCTCCACGCAGTTCGCCAACCACGCCAGCCGCGTCAGATCTGCCAAGGAGGAGATCGCCACCGACCTCATCGTCGTCTGGTGTGGGTGCTGTTGCTGCTGCGCTCGACTGCGTGTCTGCGCGTGCCACTGCGGCTGCCGCAGCGGGTCCTCCTCCTCCGACACCGTAATCGCTAGTTTCCGCAGCGCCGGCAGCTCACCAATCCACTCCATGTCCACCAGGCAGCTGCTGCGTCGCCGGAAGCACGCGAGATCGAGCTCGACGAGGCGGTTTAGCTGGCACAGCAGAGGCGCCTGCATGTCAGATCGGTCTCCTGACACACGCATTGACTGCTGATGGCCACGCCCTTCCATCGCCTCGTTTTCCTCCTCTTCTTCCCACCCCCACCACCATCCGAGACGCTCCAGCTGCATGAGCTGCGTGGCTTTCAGCGAGTGCAGGGCGGCGAGGCGGCGCACCGGGTGCAGATCCCGCAGCTCCTCACACCCGCAAAGGTTTAACACCTCCAGCGTGGCAGCGGGCATGTCATGGAGCCAGCGCAGGTGACGCAGCTGGATGCAGCCCATCACGCTGAGCCGTGCGAGTCGTGCGAGGTGACCCGTCGCGGCCCACCGCGTTAACAGCTGCTCGATCTGGCGCAGGTCGGTGCGGAAGCTGAGGTCGAGGGTATGCAGGGGAAGCAACGGAGTTGTGAGGGAGGAGGGCAGGTGCGGTAGAGAACTTGGCCGCCACTGCTGCTGGTGCTGCTGTGACGCCGCCGTCTCCAGCGTACGCGCCGTGGGTGTCTTATTATGTACGGAGGTCTCTCCTTCTTCTTCTTCTGTTGCGTCGGCGGCATCATCATCATCGTCGTTGTCGCTCGACGCTGCCCCATGCGCACCGTGCACCGTCCCCGCTGCCATCTTGCGCCACACGCTCTCCAAACTCAACAGCTCCAGCAACGGCCGCTGCATCCACCGCAGATCCGCCGCGTAGGCCGCCTCCGTGGAGCTTGTTGTGTTGGTGAGAGATGCGGCTGCGGCTGTGGGGATGGTCGCGGGTGTAGGGTGCGGGGCAACGGGGAGGGTCCCGAGGGCAGGAGTGCGCCAGGTGGCCACGCCACGACGGCCGCCACCACCGCCAGGCCATTGCGGTCCGCTCGGGACGTGCGGCGTGGGAAAAGGGCCAAAGGCTGCCACCACATTACTGCTGCCTCCGCCACCGCGCCGCAGCCGCCGCCGACGACGGTGGCGTTGCAGGCGTTCCGCCTCGTCTTCTCCACCGACGCGTCGCCGTCCTCTCAGATGGAGGGCTCCACCACGGCACGCATCAGCATTACTATCTCCATCGTCGTCGTCACTGCTGCTGCTGCTGTCCGGAGATGACGTCCCGTTCACGGCGAGGGCAGCGAGGAAGGCGGCGGCGCTGAAGAGAATCGAAGCGTCGCTGCTCGGCCCACAGAGGCCGAGCTCCACCAGCGCATGCGGACACCACCGACACGAAACTGCGGGAGGCGGCGGCGAAGGGGATGTCAGCGGTGCCGTGTACGTCCTGCCAGAAGAGCTCATGCTGGTGCGGCTCTCACTACGACCGTTTGCGCTGCTGCGGCTGTTGCGGAGGTTGATGTGGCGTCGTCGTCGCGGCATGGCCCACGGGGAGAGAAAGACGCGCAGGGCACACGACAGCCGCGGCGGCGCGAGGGCCGGTGCAGTGGCGGTGCCGGCGAGCATCGAGGAGGTACAGAGGGAGTAGTTCGGCGAGGTGTCCAGCTCCGCACGACTGCCGTCGCTGATGGCAGAGTGCATCCCCGCCGTGGCTGCCGCTTCCGATGCTGCTGGCACGCCCGAAGCGGTCGGGTTGCCCTCGTCGTCAAGGAGGAGGCCGTGCCCGATGCTGCTGTTGCGGCTGCTGAGCCGGCGCGCGGAGAGCGGCGTCTTTTCGCCTGCAGCGGTGCCGTCAAACGCCGACGCAGGTTGGACACAGCGCTCGAGCCACCACAGCATCGGCCCCAGCAGGTGCCAGATGGTGTTCGCCTCGCCGATCCTCTCGCGCTTCGGTTCTGTCGATGCACCATTCCGCCCGGCTTCCGCATCGTTTCGTCCTTTCCAGCGTACATCTGGTGAGGTGTGTGGTGACGGTCCTGTCACTGCTGCATCCCAGTCGTAGAGATGCAGCACCACCACTACTTTGGTCATGGCCGGCAGCACGCACGTCTCTTCCTCTGCCGCCGCACTACCCTCGAGCCGGGGAGGCGTGCGGTGCTGCTCCGTCGTGCTCCCTGGACCGCCACCACATGCGGCCCCTACGGAGTCCGACGTGTTTACTGCTGCTGCTGGTGCTGCTGCTGCTGTTGTTCGTGGTGCTCGGCGACGCACCGCGTGCGAGAAGAAAAGTGGCGCCGGTGGCACACCCCTTTGCAATTCTGAGAGACTGGTGGCCGAGGAGGACGAAGACAAGGAGGACGAAGATGCACAGGAGGAAGATCGGGAGTTGCTGCTGCGGCTGCTGCTGCCGGCACTGCTGTTCGGTGCACAAGGCCGACCAGCGCCCTTCGCAGCCAACCCATCCTCCTCCTCACCGCCCTCCACTGCCGACACAGCCGCTTTCGAGAGCGGCCGCCAGCCCCAGCGGTGGCGCAGCGAAGACGCCGGCTCCGCTGAATTGGCGGCGGTGGTGGCGCAGTGCAACCGTCGAGGAAAGGCGTGCGTGCGTGCCGGTGCGAGGCTGAGTGGGCGGTGCCAGATCAGCACCCCGCCGCCGCGGTAGCCCGCCGGGCTGCGCTCCGCTGCGAGACGCGCCACGGGGTGGGCGGCGCTGAAGGCGAGCGGAATCGCGTGCGCCAGCGAGGACGACGGTGTTGACGGTGGCGGGACTTCAACTGCTGGGGCCGGCGGCGTGGGGGTGGAGGGGGCGGAGGCCCCACTCGGTGGTGTGTGCTGCGATGAAGGCTTTGTGGCATCAGCAGAACCCGCACGCAACGGCGCAGCATCGAAGTTGAATGGAGCATCGACGGTTGTCGTTGTGGTGGCCGCTAGTGCGGGTGGTGTCGCACGGCTTCGTGGAGGGAAGTAGCGGAAAAAGAGGTTTGAGGTGAAGGAAGCGGCCGGTGAGGGGCGGATGTCGCGTGTGGCACCGTCGCAGGACTGCGCGGACGGCTGCGGCGGGTCTGGATCGATCTTGTCCGCGTAGTAGCTGGCGATGGCGGTGAGTGCGTTGAGGTCCATTGGAACACTACTGCACCGAGGGTTGGGAGCGAGGACGGACGTGCAACCAACAACAACAACAAAAGAAGAAGAGAGTGTCGTGTGAGTCAGCCTCGGCAGTTACGTCGATAGCAAACCTCTCTCACTGCGTGTGCGTGTGTGTTTATGTGTGAAGCTGGAGGGGCAGCTTGTATATTAAAGATATATATATTTCGGGTTGAGTTGTTGAAGAGTTGAGCAAAAATGCAGGAAAAAAAAAGAGTCAAAGCAGAGAGAAGAAGAAAAAGAAAAATGAAAGACAACTGGAGCGAAAAGAAGAAGCAAAAAGAAAAGAACAGCAACGGTGTGATACTCTCCGTGAGAGATGGAAAGTAATCCTAGAGATCAGCAGCACTAAAGGAGAGATTATTAATAAAAAAAAAGGTAAAAGGAGAGCACAGGTCTCTGTGATAAACAGTTGTGATGGTGGCACCGCGTTGAGCTGCCTACATCAGCTGGCGAGGGAATCAAGCACTGCCAAGCGAAGTGAGGCTTGCAGAAGAGCTGTAAAATGTATAAATAGTGGTGGTGGCGAAAGTGAAGTATCCTCCCGGTTTGAGTTTCACTGCAAATATATCGGTACGAATAACAGAATGACTCTCTTTTTCTCTTGATCTGCAGACAGAGAAAGAGGTCAAAAAAAAAAAACGAAAAGTAGTGTGTAATGACGACGGTATTGAATGACGGTGCGCAGGCTGCTTCTGCGAATGCGACTGCGCTGCGTGTCGCGAAAAAAGAAAAAACGGAAAGAAAGCAACAAAAGAAGCCCTTTGAAGCTTATGGATGGAATGGTGGATGAAGACGAGAAGCAGAAAAGAAGGAGAAAAAAGTGAAAGGAGTGTGGCTTGAATCTACACAAGGTGGAGTTTTTTTTACAACAACGCTGCCATGGTTGTCGATTCATCAGTCGAGTTGTATACACACACACACACACACAGACGCACACACACAGACACTCGGCCCCCCCCAAAAAAAGACCCGAGCGAGAGGAGACGGAGATGACTCCTTTTTCATTCCCATCGAGGAGTCTGAAGGCGCACAGGAGAAGGTGAACGTATCAAGGATTTACCAAAGGACGGCGCAAGGTTCGTGAGCGACAAGCAGCGCATCGATTCTTCTTTCTTTCTCGGTAGAGTTTTATGTTTGTTTGTTTGCTTCAAAGCACTATTGAAGTTTTTACTTTCATAGGAAAGGGTAAAAAGAACAAAGAATCAACAACAGCAAAGTAGAAGAGGAGAGCTTTTGAAACAGATATAAAAGCAGAAGCACATGTAAGACACAGACGATAAAAAAAAAAAGCAAAAGAAAGTGCCACAGCGACGTTACAAACTACAACAAGCAGCTAAAAAAATGATCAGAAAAAAAAAGATTAAAAGTGAAAATAGAAACGAAAACGAAAATCGTGCCTGCGATTCACGCCGCGTACGTCTTCACCACGTAGCCCAACTGCCGGCATACCGGACACGCCAGTTTCACTGGGCCGTCAAAGCGTCCATGCAGCTTCGTGTCTTCGTAGTCGCGGCCCATGTGCACCAAACACGGCTCACACAGACAAATGTGTTTACACTGCACAAACATAAAGCGCTGTGGGAGGTCGCGGCACACGACGCACTTCGGCCTGCCGTCGTCGCCGCCTCCGTCCTCGGTGGTACTGCCGCAGCTGTCGCGCGGTGGGAGGGTGTAGTAGCTGGCCGTCTCCACTTCACTCTCCCGCCCAGCGCTCCACCCGAGCAGCGCACTGACGCCGGCGACAACGAGAAGCCCGGCACCGATGAGGAGCGCCGCGCCGAGACCGCCGCCGTCGCTCTCGTTGTGGCTGCTTTGACGCCTGCCGGACGGCGGCTCACACGGGTCGACGCGTCTACCGCGGCGGCCGTTGTTGTGCGGAGAAGACGGCGGAGGCTGCATCGCGACTCAACAGAATTTTTCTTTCTTTTGCTTGTGTTTTCTACGAATGGTTGTAACAACGCCAGAAAGAGGAGAGAGAGAGAGAGAGAGAGAGAAAAGAAAAGGAAGAAACAAAAAAAATAGACAACAAATCAAACTAAAATCACAAGAGGTCGACGTCAATCACGAACCAACCAGAACGGGTTGAGATGAAAGAAAAGAGAGAGAGAGAGAGAGATCAGGATAATGTGCGTTCGTCGATGGGGTAGCAGTTGGTGAAGAGAGCAGACGGTTGACAGCTTCTCTAATGTTTACGCTGAGTGTGGAAAGGGAGGTGCACACACACAAACACACGAAAAAGAAAAAAAGAAAAAAAACAACAACAATAAAAACACCATAAAAGAACGAGATGAAAGAGAGAAGAAAAAGGAGAGTTGGTAATGGGAGTTCGAGAGCAGAGGAAACACACACTATCAAAAAACGAAAAAAAAGTAATCGACGCATGTTGTCTTTGCCAGCGCCGGTCCCGGTGTCTTCTGCGTTGGAATGCATCTGGACGGAGCACGCAATAGAGGTGTTGACTCTAGAGATGTGGTGGAAAGGTATCGTTTCTGTTGCAAAGCGAGATGAAGCACATCGGCTTAACAGCCAACACCGCTGTCGAGAGAAACCTGAGTGCAGCTCATGACTTGTTGGTAGCTCTATAGGCACAAGAGAACGGAAAAGAGAATGTCCGTAACGTTAGAATCGTTGCAACGCGCCAAGAATCGTATACAATAAAAAAAAAATAAAGAGAAACGGGAAAAGAGCATTTTAGAAGTAGGCGGAAAACACTTGCGAAGAACTACAGCAGAAAGATAGAGATCCTACGAACCCTGAGCGAAGAAGAAAACAAGAAGAAAATGAATCGACATGCGAAAGCAATAACGAAAGAGGAGGGAAAGAAAAGTGTTGCAGCAAAAAGTCAGAAAAACACACGACCGCAGCAACATCTAACCTGGCCCATTTACAGCTTTAAAAGAAAACTAACATAAAACAACAACAACAGCTTTACTAAAAAAAAAAAACCCGTTTATGTGAATCAATGTAAATGCTCGATATGAAGTTGGGGGGGGGGGGGAAAGAAGTGAGGAAAGCAGTGCTAGACAGCTTCTCAAGGGGTGAAAGTCTTGATGACAAAACTCTTCTTCCGACAGCAAATGCAAGGCAGTTCACATGGTCCATTAAATGGCTTATGACGGCGTTCTTCCTCCGAGCAGGCAAGGCGAACCAAACACGGCTCACAGAGGCAGATGTGGCCGCACTGCACAAAAACGAAGCGACTTTGAAGTTCCTGACAACACATGCAGAGCCCACGCTTTGCGTGTTCCGCGGCGTCAGCACTGTCGCCTTTCGTGTTCTCAGCCTGCCTATCGGAGAGGTCATCTTCCATGGCGCGTAACTTAGCCGCCTCCACGTCTCGATCTGGCGGCAGTTTGTAGTAGTGATTATCCGTTTGCGGGTGGCGCTCGCGGTACCAGTCGAGCACGTAAGGGACAGCGTACCAGGCTATGAGGGCGATGTTGAGGGTACTGGTGAGCATTGTAGTGGTGAAGCAGGCCTTCACCACAGCTGGAATACCGTACACCATTTTTATTTATTGATTTATTAAGCCTACTTTTGCAATTTTGAAAGGGATGGCTCAAACAGAGGTGGCAGTGATTGAAGTGTGTGTGTGCGTGTGTGTTTGTGTGCTCATGAAGAGGCGTTGCTATGCTGATTGTAGCGTACACCTCAGCGGCTCTGTCAGTGTTAAAGAAGCCAACAAAGAGGAGAAAAGAGAAACAAAAGGGGAGAGTAAGGCGAGGAGACTGTGTAGAGAGAACTAAACGGAGACAAGACTGTAAACAAAACGAAGCCTCAAGCTACCCTGATACGCAGGGCGGCAGGTTCTTCATACATGTATAATTTTTTTTTCGAAACCGACATCCACGGCGTGATTCAAGGAACATCTTGTACAAGCTACTCGTTTCTTTTTTTGCGCTTTCTTTTCTAGTGAAAAGAGTGCAGCTGAGAAAACGGAAAGGGTCGTTCGCTTTTTTTTTTTTACTTCCAGTATTGTATCAATCGTCTTCGTTTGGAATAAAGCAGACTACAAGCAATTGTAAAGAACATCAACAATAATAATAATAATAATAGAAAGAACAGAATAGCAGAAATCAATGCAAAAGTGTAGAATTGTCCTTGGAGAGTGTTTTCCCTCCTCATCCCCTCAAGCCCTCCGCTACGTCACTTGCATGGCGGCGGAGAGAAGACACCGCTGAGGGGCGGGAAGCCGTACGAACCGAGCAGTGGCACCGCCCTGCCGTGCGTGGCACTTCCTGCTGACGTGCCGTCAGGTGGTGACGCGTGCGACCGACCTTCACCGCTGCCACTGCCACGTCGCGCCGCGGAGGCGGAGGGTCGACTGGGCGAGACGTGCGAGGGCAGCGGTGAGGTCTCCCGTGTGCTACCAGAGCGACAGCGCAGCCTTGATGGTGTGTTGCGTTGCTGCTGTTCGTGTTGTGGGGGCGGTGGGTGGCCGGGGTGTCGATGACGGTCGTGTGCCGGTGAGGTGGAGGGAGACGCACCACCACCACCACCAGCAGCAGCAGCGTTCGCCGCGGCCTCCGGTCTCCCGGTCGATTTCCGCCGTGTCGACTCGTCGTTGGCCTCCAGACGGTGCCGCTTCGCAGCGCGCCGTGCAGTCGAGGGCGATTGCTGCTGCTGCGGCACAGAGGGAGGAGACTGCGATGCGCGTATGTTGTGTGTTGATGTGGTGGTGGAGGTGCTGCGTTGCGGTCGAAGTACGACAAGAAAAACATCCGCCTCGGCCAGGCTTGGCAGGTCGCACAGCCGCAACCCTGTGGATGCCTTCTCGTTCTCCGTGACGGCGTCAAACACCGCACCGGTCTTGGTGTATTTGAGTTGCACCTGTGCACGTTGCACGTGCAGGTAGCGGGCAACACGGTCGACCAAGACGGCAACGCGGAGCCGCCGGTCCACCGTCACCCGCAGGGTGAAGCCGGAGAGGGTGCAGACACGCACGGTGACTTCGTGCACGGTGACAGCCGGTGACGTTGACAAGGGCCTTGCGACGTCTGCCTGCCTCCCCGTCGCGCAAGCCGCCCTTTTATTCTCCGCTGCGCTCCGTTGCGCCTCCTCTGCAAACTCAGGTGATGACAGTGCGTGTGTGTGCACGTGTTGCTGTTGTCGCTGCTGGGCGCAGCGGTGGGGCGTGCCGCCGCAACTGGGCCCGGTCGCACCACAACCTTCCACAAACGGCGTGGCGGCGAAGGAGAAGAACGGCGCGAGTGCGGATGAGCGGGGCCGCGGTGCGTCGCGCACCACATGCGATGACAGCACGACAGACGGGGGAGGTGTCGGCAGCAGCGGCTGCTGCTCGAGCCTCCGGTGCATCGGCGGCAGCGGTCGGCCGTGAACCGGTGCGGTGTGCGCCAGTACATCCACCGCCTCATCACGCCGTTGACGCGAGTGGGAGAAGGAGGAGCCGATGCTGACGCGGACAGCGCGTGCCGCAGAGCCCGGCCGCCACGGTAGCGGTGACGGACTTCCGCTGTTGTCGTCGTCGTCGTCGTCGTCGTCGTCGCGTTCCCCCGCGGATGCCGTGACGGAACGTGTTGGACGCACCGGGGTAACCGCGTCGCTCACCGACTGTTGGAGAGCACATGCAGGGGACGTGTGTGCACCGTGCTCTCTTTCTTCTGTGAGAGGAAGCACTTCTGCTTCTTTGCGCAGACCACCTTGCTCTGATGTGGGTGGCGTGTTCTGCGGCGTCACTGTGCTCCGCGCATACGCAGGATGCACAGGCGACGCATTGACATGACCCCCAGCAGACCCGGCGTTGAGCCACGCCACCACACGTCTGTAGCAGGGAGTGCCACATGCAGCGGAGCTGACGTGCTGGGTTTCGTCCACACCGTCGCCACATCCACCCCGACTCTTCGTCGAATGCTGCCGGACGTCGCGTGCTGCGTCAGCCTCACGGAGGGCTCTGAGTCGCGCTTGTGTCAGACGCAGGGGTGCTGTGACTGCCGACACAGGCGCATCTTCGATCGGCTCCTCATTCTTGCAGGATTCGCGGCCAGGAACAGCTTGTGTATGGTCAGCTTGAGAGGAACCGGAGGACGTAAAAGGGCAGTGCCGTCCCGCTGACTGGTCCTCCGCTGCGGCGTTGTCTGCCACGTCGCTGCAGGACAGAAGAAGAACCGCAGAGGCACCCGATGACGAATGCAGGGACAACGATGCGGATCCGCCTCGACGGTGGAGCAGTGGGGCTGCCGCAGTGGGGTAACGTTGTGCTTCGTGTCCTCTGTTGTTGTTGTTGTTGCTGTTGTCAGCTTCCGTAAAGGGGCGACTGTCTTGCGGGGGCGGGGTGCAGCAGCAGTCCATGGAGAGTGTGCTGGATATCTATATCGATGAGTGTGTATAGTAAGAGTTCTATGCAAAGATGCCTGACCCGAAAAAAAAAAAAACAAGAGCTAGATCTTTGTATATGTATGTGCACGCTTGTGTTTCTATAAGCAACGCATGCGAATGGCCGTCACGACTCTTCGGGTACGTAGGGTGAAGGCCAGCTTCAAAAAAACGTCTTTTGTGGGAATGAGGGCAGGTCCAACGGCGATACCTGTTGAGAGGCAAATGCACTTTCGGGTGTCTGAATCAACGACGATGTACCCTTTCGGTTACAATTGCGCTCTTCAGTACGCGAAGAAAAATCAACAAACAACAACAACAACAATAACAGCAGAAGGTAGAGGAGCGAAGAGGGAGAAAGCAGAATGCAAAAAAAAAAGATGGTTCTCCAGATGCTATCCGAAACAAAGCGTGCATGCAGAGATCGCAGACCCACGGCTTCCTCCTCAACAGTCATGCAAGTGTACGAAGAGCAGGGAAGAGAGGTGTCCTTTTTTTTTTTGCGGGGCGTTCTCTCTCTTTTTTTTTTCTTTCTTTGTCAGTACGTCGAACAGTACCAGTTCATTGCAGCAGCGTTGTACGTCCATAGACGCGACAGCGGAGGAAAAGAAAGGGCCTGCAGCGCCTCCGGCTGCGGTACACCACTTTCCGGAAACAAGAAAACATGGTTGTTCTTGGTATTGAGAATCTTTTTTTTGTCGTTTTCCTAAAGCCTGTACGCTAACAGTGTTTTCTTTACAATCAACGTGTCGATAGATGCTTCTCTCTTCATTGGCACCTCCCATTTAGAGAGGGATAACCAAAGTAGAAGGAACAAATGATAAGAACAAAACAAAACAAAACAAAAAAAAGTAAATGCTACTGAAGAGTAGTATATTGAAGCATTTGGCATTGGTGAGTGCGTTTTTGGAGAAACAAGCGATGCTGAGGGAACGGAGCTTGATATGGATACAGCACGGAGATGCGCTACAAAAAAGAAGGAAAGGAACGGCTAAGGCGAAAAAGAAAAAAACGAAAAAGGAAAGAAAGAAACGAGCGCATTTGTGCACGTCCGTGTGTACAGGAGAGACATGAAAGGTGCAATGCCTGCGGAAACACGAAGGAGAAAGCTGAGGGCCATGCATAAATAAGAGTAAAAAAAAGGTTCCCCCATTGCTCCTCTCTTTCTGTGTGTGTGTGTGTGTCTGTGTATGTGTGTGTGGTTCTCGGACGCTTACATCAACGCTTCCATCCACGACACCACCAACTCTGCACCAGGGTCCTTCTTCCCAATCTCCTTCCCCTGGTAGTAGAGGCTGCGGCCGAACTTCGCCGGCATCTGCGCCGTCGCGTCCGCCGCCACACGCGCCGCGGCGTGGCAGGCCGGGATGAGCTCTGCGATGGTCTGCGCCGCCGCCACCGCCGGTGCCTCCCGCACTCCCCTCCAGCACATCGACCATCGTCCGGTCG
>AUXI01000651.1:0-14292 GCA_000482105.1 Crithidia acanthocephali | reverse complement strand
GCTGGTACTTAGCAGAAAAATCAGGGCCGACTACGGTCTGATGGAAACTGCACAAGTATCAGGCGAGAAATGCGAAAAGAGGGATAAGACGATGATGAGAAAAGGGAAAAAAACAAGAGAGAGAGAGAGAGAGAGAGAGAAAAGAAAGAGGCTACCTAAAGAGGAGAACAAATACTTGGCAACATCAACTGCAGATGTGATCTGGCAACAGTAGCGATCAGCAGCAACCATGCGACCCAAAGGCAGGTGTGATCCTTTGTGCTAGATGCACGTCTTTCGATTGTTTTCAGCCGCGAAGACACTTAACCGCATGTGTGCACCACCGTCCGCTGGCAAGGTGCAAAAACACTGCACTGTCGCAGTTTCTCCGAGGGCAGCAGCAGAGGGATTCCGTTGTGTTTTGCTGATCTCTCAATCGCACGAAGCCAAACCACTAGAAGAGAGAACGGCGAAGCACACATACAAACACGGAAAAAAAAAGAGCATGGAACTTTTAAAACACTATCAATATCTTTGTACGGTTTGCAACGGATTTAAAGCGCGTACACAGGTTTTATTCTATTTTTTTTAGCAGTCCAAGAGAATGGAAAAGGAAAGAGGAAAGGAAGAAAGCGGCGTTTTGAGATCAAAGGAAAGGTAGTTATTAAAGCGCTCTTTGCGCCTTTAGAACGAGACACACACAGAGACAGAACACCTTCAAAAAAAGAATTCGAAGACACTTTCTTACACCTTCGTTTACATTAGTACTATAGCTGCGTTACATAGACAGCGACAACCAAACAGGCAACCATCCAGACACAGTTTGGCGGAGTCCGTTCGTTCTTTTTGAATGATACAAAAAGGAAAAAAAAATTGTGTTGTGTTCCCGCGTTCTGCACTCGACAGCTGCGCAGCGCTCGCCACGCTGAGGCTCTCATGCAGAACAGCAGTCACCACTATTCACCGTTCGTGGAAAAAAAAGAAAAAAAAGACACAGAGGATTTTAGGTTTCCCCATCAGCCGACGGTGCCGCCGACTCCATCGTACGACGGAAGCCTGTCAGCACGTTCGTGTCTGTCAGCGTCCGCCGCAGCGCACGCGCCAACAGTCGAACGTCGTCCTGCGTCATCACGCGGATCATCCACACCTCCGTCGCAAACTCGCCGAAATCGCCGATGTCCGTCGAGTCGCTGAAGCTGCCGTTACTCGGGGCCGGCTGCAGCTGCGGGTCACGGTGCTTCGCTGCACCCGTCTGCGCTGCCGTAATCTCATCCTGCTCCGCCTGCCGCGCTTTTCGATTCGTGAAGAAGCGGCCAATGAGGGAGGTGCTGGGGACGGTGTTCGTGCTCGGGCCGAAGAGACGCGTGGCGAAGGACAGGGTGGATGGCTTCACGCCAACAAGACCTTTGATGCACACCGTGCGCTTTGCCTCGCCGCTGTGGAAGGGTTCGCCAATGCGCAGGCTGTTGAAGGTGGGCCACAGCTTCACGGCGTCGATGCGGACCATGCAGCGGTGGTGCAGCTCCTCGGCCTTGTTCGCCTTGCTGAGGTAGAGACGGTGGTGGGGGGCGTCGAGGGTCAGGATGCGGGTGTGCCACAAGTCCTCCTCGAAGCGGCCCTGCTTCTCAATCACAAACTGCGATGGTGGCGGCAATGGTTGAGGCTTCGCGGGACGAGAGCCGTGACGTTTGTTGCTGCTGCTGCGGTGTCGGTGTGAATGGGGGTGGGTCTCTTTTTCCGAGCCCTTTCGGTGGTGCTTCGGGCGGTGGCACTCGGTGCTGGGGTCTGCTACACTCACCGCAGGTGTAGCAGGCGCCGCTTCGAGCTGCATCAACGCACAAGAAGACGGGTGTGCGGGTGATGAAAGAAGAATTACAGAGGTGTGTGTGTGGGTGGGCGGTGTTTGCCTAAAGTGTTTCTTAGCAGCTCAGTATTCGCTCTGCTCAATAAAAAAAAAAGTGAGGAAGGAGTCCGGTTTTCAGAAATGTTGAAGCCAAGATGTTTTTGTCGTAGACGGTGTGTGATATCAGTAGCGCGAAGGGGCTGGTTCATCTTGACACTACAGAAGTATCTGCAAGTCTCACCCTTCATCCGCTGCCTCCTCAAGACAGCAGCATAGTGGTTTAGTTGTTCATGGAAAACTGCGCGGTTGTGCTTCACCTCAACCTCAACAGTTTCTTACCACGCACGTTCTTTGAAGAAATATTATTATGCCAGTAGAGAAGAGAAAAAAGAAAGTCGAGCCATCAGCAGCAAAATAAAGAAAACAAATGACTCGACTGTTCCTTTGATGCTCTACTTCGTAAAAAGAAAAAAAAGAAAAAGATTTTTGAGAAAGGAAACAGCAATTCTGTATCCGTCCCACGCGCTTATTCTACCGTTGATGAAACTCTCATTAAGCAGCAGCGATGAAAGCACAGCCAGTTTGCGACAGATGGAAAAGGGGGAGAGAGAAAAAAAAAGAAAAGCAACAAGAACACTAAGGAGAAGGAGAACAGGAAAATTGTACGATGCTTGAAGCGAAAAAAAAAAAAGGACGTCGGCAAGGCATGTATGAAACACATCTCTCTCCTTTTTGTGCAGGTGAAAGGATGCATGTCGGATGAGTTCTGCGTGGAGTTGGACCTTCTCGTCGAACTCAACCACTACCCGCTGCCGGAGAACTTCACAGTTCAGAGGAGAAAACGGAGTGTTGCGTGCAATGCTCACATGGTGCACACCTGAGCGACCCTCTTCACCACTGCTGCTGTGCCTGGGCTACACGCGGATCGCCTCGCACGCACCCTTCCTCCACCGCAGCTGCGCGCAGAGCTGCCATGATCGGTGCGATGTCCTCCCGCGTCATACACCGCAGCATCCACTCGTCTGCGCAGTGCACCGCCTTCTGCGTCGCTGCCCTTTCCACTCCTCCTCGCCTCTCAGACGGCAGCTCCTTCACGCTGGCGGTGTAACTCTCCCGCTCCTCTGCTGTCATCCGTCGCGTGGTCAGGCGAAACAGTCGTGAGACTGGGGAGGTGGCGCCGTGCTGCAGGGTGGACCCTTCGATGCAGAAAGTGCAGGGTGCATCTTCCAGTCCGAACGGCAAGCTGTGAAAGAACCAGCTGTAGTAGGGCCACCAGTTCACTTTCAGAATCTTGACCATGCAATGGTGATCCAGGTTATTCACGTCACCGTGCTGGCTCAGGTAGAGGACGTGGTTGGTGGTGTCGATGGTCAGCACACGGGTGCTCCAGCTCTGCTCTCCCATGCGGCTTGCTTTCTTCACCACGAATTGCTGCATACAAGTAGGTGCTATTGCCACTCAAAGGAAAATGTATAAAAAAGAGAGAAAAACAGAGCAGTAAAGCTACATAGACAAAAGTGATTCGTGTGTGATTATTTGAAGAGAGATAGTCCTCTGCTGATCAGTGCTCTCTCATTTGCAAGATATGGCAAAGCAAAAAGGTATTAAATGTTTGATTTGATATGGATGGATGTGATAAACGAAACGGGGGAAAAAAAAGAAGTGTAAAGATAGAGGAAGAAAGACTTCCTGATGCAATGAAGATAGTGAAGAAAACGGAGCGAATGAAACGAAAGCGAATGGATCGGAGTGGGAGTCGACGCAGGAAGCTGGGAAGCCCAGAAGTAACAGTTTGCGTGATGCGACTTGGTGAGTGGGAAGCAGCAAGTTGTGTCTTGTGCTGTAGCGGTTTCAGCCGCCTTCTGTACGCAAGAGAAAAACAAAAAGGATATAGAGGAGTTAGAAAGGGCACGTAGGGCATTGAAGACAAAACCACTAAACGCAACTAAAGAGAGGAAGACAGCAGGAAGTGTGAAGCGATGTGATCTTCTAACGTTCTTTGGAGTCCACAAGGTTTGCGTTGTAGTGAGCTCTAGATCTTAGACTAGAGAGGGAAACCAAGGCCGCCAAAAAGTAGAGAGTCAGTATTTCGTTGTTTGAGTCGCTTGCAGAGCTGGGGAGCTGCTGAAGCGTATAAGAAGTAAAGGCAAACAAAGATACAAAACGTAGATTCGTGAGCAAACAAGATTATTGAAGACAGTTTAGTAGTCTGGTTAAGGATATAGAGCGAAAAAGAAAAAATAGCATGGAAAAGTGGCAGCAGCGGCCCTTCAGGTCACAATGGATTCCGCCTCGTTGAGAAAAATTCACTTTGCAACCAAACGCATAAAAGGCAAAGAAAAAAAAAGCTAAAAAAAAAGAGGAACGCGGCGTTTGTTGGACCACATATGCATCCCGTTGGAAGGCTGAAGGAAAGCCGTGGCGGGAGAAGAGACGAGCAGTGTGGCGCATCTCCCTCAATAGCCCGTCTGCACTGCACTCTGCTCGTGCACCTCCGTGGATGGCGCAGCGTGTCTCGGCTGCCCGGGCGGCACTTCGGCGGGTGCGGCGCGGATGGTGCCTCGCACACACCGCGGGTCCATCACGGCACCGCGCAGGGCGGCGAGCAGCGGCTCCATGTCGCTCTCCGACATGCACCGCAGCACCCACTCATCCCGGCAGTACACGTGCAGCGGAATGTGTAACTCCGTCACCGCCGTGTCGCGGTCGAGCGACGCGTAACTGCGCGTCAGTGCCTCGCACTCCGCTGCCGTGATGGGCCGTGTGCGGGGGTGAAAGACGCGTGATATGGGTGAGGTGGCGCCGTTGTTCAGCGTACTCCCCTCCACGCAGAAGCTCCGCTCCGAGTCGCCGAGGAAGTAGGCGGTGCTGTGCAGGAAGCCGTTGTAGTGTGGCCACCAGTTCACCGCTTTGATCTTCACCATGCAGTGGTGCTCGATGCTGTTGACGTTGCCGCGTTGGCTGAGGTACAGAATGTGGTTGGCCGGGTCAATGGTCAGCACGCGGGTCGTCCACGCCTCCTCCCCCATTCGATTCACCTTCTGCACGACAAATTGCTGCATGTGCGGAGTGGGTGAGGTGCACACAAAAAAAAAAGGAAGATCTCACAATAGCGAGTTCTGGGAGCAGCTGTTCTCCACTGTAAATGGCTTTTTCCACGCTTTTATTGAGAAACCTGTTATGCAGGGCAGAAAATGAGATTTTTTGACGGATGGGTTGAGCGGAGAAACCCTGTATGCACTTCACTCTACTGAATGAACTCGGAGAGAATGAGTAGTATGGAAAGTAGAAGAGAATAGAGTACATTATTTTCTTGGAAGCTCACGAACCTTCGTGGCGCTGGTATACTCTGCTTCGCAAGCTCGGCAATCTGCGCAAAACGTTGGAGAAGCAAAGAAGTCTGACTAGCACAACACGGCTCACGTGGCACACAGACGTTTTGGTTCATGGTGCAACGCTCTTCGCAGCATCACCTCATCACGTTTCCTGTTTAGAGGACCAGGTGAACGCTCAGAGGCTACAAAACTCACGCTATACTTCCTTTTTTTCAGCTGGTTAGTTTCGGTTTCATGGTTTGAACTTTTGGCATCAACAGGTGTCTTTTCGCTCTCACAGCAACTCGAGAGAGGAAAAGCTACGTTGTTGAAGCAGGACGCGCGGGTAACTGCTCCTGCAAAAATGAATCGCATTTACTTTAAAAGAAATAAAACATATATATGTAATGCCGTTGCGTTAACTCCAATGAAAAAAAAAAGAGAAACAAGAAGCAAGGCGTGGAGGCAAGTTCAACAGACAGCTACGTTGAGCAATAAAGTCCGTGTACACCGCACTGAGAGCAAAACATCCACAAGATGGTAGAAAAAAAAAGAGTTCCATGTGCTTGACGGGAGAAGCACTGTACTGTTTTTACATGAAGAATGAAAAGAAGAGAGGTGTGTATAGTGGGATGCTGCTCAACGGCAATTGAGCAAGAAAAGAAAACGGAAGAAAGCAAATGTTGGAGGGTAAGGGTGGTTATGAGGGGAAAACACAACAGAAAAGTGGAAAGGTGTTGCAGCTTGTAGAGGAGAAGCCACCGCAGAGCGAAAAGAAACGAAGCACGTGTAGCAGTAAAAGAGAAGGGACGTCCTCTATCCGCAAGCACTTTTCCATGCGTCCCAGTCAGCATATAGTAAGAAGGGCACATCCATGGAAAGTACAAGAAGTAGGGAAGGAGCTAAAAAGGAGAGGAGCGTACCAACGTTTCTCGAATTGGGCAGCGGCAACGAAACCACAACAACATTAATAATATATATACACGCGCTTAGCGACCCGCCTTGTGCGGCTCCGGCGCGGCAGCAGTGCCAGCCGTCGCCTTCCCGTCCGCCGCCGCCGCCGCCGCCGCGCCGCGTTGGCTCTCGTACGCCTTCTTGATGCGGTTAAAGTCACCCAGCGGGTTGGAGGAGGTGAAGGCCTTCAGCGGCTGCCCGTCCGGCCGCTTCATCGCCATGAGCGCCAGCAGCGTCGCCTCGTAGTTCACCAGCGTCTCAAAGCGAAGCATCCAGTACACCTGCCGCCCCTTCGCGAGCTTGTAGGTGGGCGAGCTGAGCACGTCCGCGTCCCGCGTCGGCGAGGCGGGCAGTTCATCCGCATCGGAGGACGACGAGTCCCCGCCTGCCGCCGCGCCAGTCGGGAAGGCCGGCGCAAAGGCCGAGCGGTGCTGCTGCACAATCGCGGCGGCGTCTCCGGCGGCGGCGGGCCGCATGCGCGAGGCCGGAATCTCCACCCCGACGATGCGCAGCACCAGCATCGACTTGCGCAGGGAGTTGAAGTTGCCGACGATGTGCTCCTTGCTGAAGTGCGGCCACATCTGCACCTTCTTTACCTCGAGGGCGTGGTGGAAGACGATGTTCGGCTTGTTCTTGCGGCTGATCGCGATGGTACCGTTCGGTGCGTCGATGGTGAGGATGCGGGCTGTCCAGTTGCCCTGCTCGAAGATGCCTTGCTTCCGGCACGGGAGCTGAATGGGCTCGGTGATAGCGGCGGACATGGTGGAGGTTTCGAGAAAAGAGAGAGACGCTGAGAAAAGGTGTATAGTGGAGTGGACAGATGCAGTGTGATGCTGCTGAGGAGGCGCGGGAAGCGGTGATGTTAACTTTTCAGGTAAGGTGATTAGTGGAATAGAGAACGGGAAAAAGAGCAGAGAGAAAAACAAAAACTCAAAGTGACGACGAGTAATGCAAGAGTGTTAGATGTTTATCATTGGCGCAGGTGTCACGGTGCACCGAGAGCTCCATGAAGCGACAGCTAAACAAAACAATTGAGTAAACTCGATGAGTGCTGAGTTCAATGTGGCATATCTCCCACATGAAAAGTCACAAACAACAACAAGTGAGGATCAGCGCTCCAGAGGCGGTGGCTGCAAAAAAGCTGAAAGCCCAATCCGTTCTCGTGGTGACCTCGAAATACAAGGATGCAACCTTCGATCGCTTTTTCTCCAATCTGAACTGAAAGCACCAGAGATGCACCACCATGTTTCTTTTTTTTTTTTACTACAATGTGAATTGTTCGATTCAGAACGTGTGTGGGAAGA
This sequence comes from Crithidia acanthocephali, assembly GCA_000482105.1. Lineage (NCBI taxonomy): Eukaryota > Euglenozoa > Kinetoplastea > Trypanosomatida > Trypanosomatidae > Crithidia > Crithidia acanthocephali. Next base: position 6,898 of record AUXI01000651.1, on the reverse strand, counting down.
AAGTAGGGAAAGAAGCACAATAGGCAAAGAAACTGTTGGGCGCCTTTCTACAATGACGGGGTTGTTCAACAGAGACGACACAACAATTGTTGCTTCCATACGTTTTGTCTCCTTGAAGATTGCATAGAGAAAAAGATGACAAGTACAGGTGGCAAAATTCGAAAGCAGATAGGAAAAGGACATTTTGTATTAAAAAAAGAGGGAGTAGAGAGAGGGTTGTAGGAGAAAAAAAAAGAAGAAGAGTGGAAAAACATGTGTCTTTGAAACGATTTGCAGAGCACACTGACTCCGTGCAGTGGGGAGGGGAACAAAACACAATAAAGCGCGAAGCTGTTCCCAAGCAACTCCGTCTACTGTTGACGAGAAGCGTGACAGTATTGAAAGCAGAACAAGAAAAGAGCCATAGTATGACATCCACAGAAAAAAAAAAGAAGGTATGAAAGCAGTGAATATGAATCAAAAAAAAAAGATTTTGAAGTGGTTAGTGAGGCACTCCGGAATTGTGCTCGAAAGGACTTCTCCTTCTCACGGCGAAGTAGCTCTCAAAGAGAACACAAACAGTTGATGCCGACTCACATCCGGGATCACTTGTGCTCAATTACTGTCATTCGAGTGCCTTTCCATGCACAAATGACGTCCCTACAACTACATACACATCTACTTCCACACTGACGTGGAATGTGCAGGGAACCAGAAACTGAGCATCAGCGAAAAGGAAGCACGACCACGGCAGCAACTTGAATGTGGGGATTGTTTTGTGCTGATGTTTCACGCCGCACATCTTCAGCATAAATGAGAAGCTGTTCACCACCATTCACCTCTCATCAGAAAGCAGGTCAACTTGGTAGAGCGAAAAACAACAGATTGTGGAGAAACCAGATTTCAGTGCTCAGCAAGCGTTTAGATGGTGGCTGTCTCCGCGTTGATGCCCGCCGCGCCGCCTTCCCTCACCCACGCCTGCCGGATGACATCCAGGTCGTGATCCGCCGTGTTGCCCAGCAGCTGCTTCGGCTGGCCCTTCTCGTTCTTCATGGCCGCGATGAGCATCAGGGCGAGTTCGTACGACTGGTAGGTGGTGAAGCGCAGCATCCACGCCTCACTGACCACCGCCGTCGTCTCCACATGCCGCCGCTTCTTCGTGCAGTCCCCGGCAATAAAGCCGTAGTCGGTGGAGATGGAGGGGATTTCAGCGGACGGGACAGCCGCTCCAGAGGCAGCGGAGGTTTTCGAGGTTGGCTGCGATGGGCTTCCCGCCGCAGACGCCGTTCCTGCCGTTGTTGCCGGTGGTGCTGCTGCTGCGGGTCGAAAGTTGACCAGGTGTCGATTTGAGAAGTCCGGCACTGGCACCACTTTTCCGATCAACCGCAGCGTCATCTTTGCGTTGATGGAGCGTATGTAGTCCTCCAGATCCCGCTGGGTGAAGTGTGGCCACATCTGCACGAGGTCGAGTTGGATGCTGTGGTAGAGGATGTTCTTGGGGTGCTTGTGGCGGCTAACTGTGGCGGTGCCGGTGGCGACGTCTATGGTGAGGATGCGGGTGGACCAGTTGCCCTTCTCCCACACGCCTTGCTTCAGCACCGGGATCTGCACCACTCGCGTGTCCATCAGAGAGAGAGAGAGACAGAGAGCGACTGTGGGTACGGTGGTGAGGGTATGCTTGAACACAACAAAAGGAAGTGAATGGAAGAGAAAAGAGTAGTATAAGAGAAGAAATAAAAGCAGAAAAAGGAGTTGATGTATTCTCAAAAAAAGGAGAAATAATAGCGGGCAAAGCTGGAGGAGAGAAAGCCAGAAGAAAAAAAAGCTATTGAATGTAGACTGGAATGCTCTGAGACACCTTGCACACGAAACAGAGGCCATCACACACAATGACAATACCAAAGAAGTTGGAAATAAGAGTGACGGTAGTTGAGCAAGAGGCAGAGGAGTGTGGAGTGCAGGTTCCCAATCAGAAACAGAAAACAGTGAACGTTTTACACGAAAGGTCATGTGGCACGATTAGAAGTCACCCGTGAGACGAGAAGCACACACATGCTTGGCTACAAAGTGCTTTGATCTCTTTTCTTTCATCTTTTGCAGAATTGGTAAAGAAAAAAAAGTAGATATTAAAAGCAGAAAAGAGAAGTCAAAATGCTCCCACAATAACAAAAAAGAGCAAACAGCATCAGCCTCAGAGAGCGGAGCTGAGACGCAAGAAAAAAAAACGGAGTCTACAAAGAGTGAAAAAAGAACGTATTGAGAAATAATAGCAAACAAAAAAGGTGAAGAGTAAAGAGTGGACGAGTGAAAAGACGGCAGGCAATGATGTTGCACACTACTACGCCACTGCATCCATCGCGCTCGTTACAACAATGCTGCGCTGCTGCAGCCACGCCGCTTTAATTTTTCGCAGGTCTTCCTCCACATAGGGACAGAGGCCTCTCAGGTCGAGGTGCTCGGTGGTACGCATCCGCAGCAGCAGTCGCACCGCCAGCTCGTAGGACTCGAACGTCGTGAACCTAATTAACCACGCGTCTGTCAACCAGTTCATGCTCGAGGCGAGCGGACGACTCTGCTTCGCGGCATCGCTCGACGTCACGGAGAAGCTGGAGGAGTGGGCAGACACGTTTGGCGTAGTGGTGAAGGAGTGCGAAGGCGATGACGCGGTGGACGGCGACACCGGCAGCGGTGGTGCTGCGCTGCAATCTGCACTACAGTTTGCATCCGTGAGTGTACCTGCGGCATCCGCCGAAAAGGCCGGCACCGCCACGTTCTCCCCGACAATCCGCAGCGTGAGCTTCGCCTCCATCAAGCCAAAGTCGTCGTTGATGAGGGACTGCGCAAAGCGCGGCCACATCTGCACGTAGTCGATGCGGAGGGCGTGGTAGAGAATGTTGTTTGGGTGGTTGTGGCGGCTGATGATGACGGTGGCGGTGCCGACGTCGATAGTCAGGATACGAGTGGACCATCGCGCCGTCTTGATAGTGCCTTGCTTCAGCACCGGGATTTGCACGCGTTGCGGCAGCATGATCGTGTACACAGAGGAGGATTGGGGGAAGAATGAACAACTGCGAAATCAAACGAATAGTGTCCAGAATACCTTTCAGCGAAGCTTGAAGATCTTAAACACCGTTTGAGCAACGGCGTCAGAGCAGTACTGAGTGGACGGGGGATGCGTTTTGAGATAAATATAGAGAAGCAACGGAGTGCTATGGAAAATGAGAAGTAGTTTAAAGGGAGTTAAGGAGGCGTCTTGATGGCGCGTGCCCACAATCCTCGAGAAAGGAGAAGTGGCTTGCACAAGGTGTACGGGGCAGTTTGTAATCGAGCTCGCAAATCCTTGAAGCTGCACAACCGAATCTATCATGAGAGAACGTGGAGAGGGGAGTGGACAAAGACAGTGAGAGGCAGTGCAATTAAAAAAAAAAAGGTGAGGCATCGCATTGAATGTGGCGTTCTTTCCCGTAAACAACGCGGCGCTTACACTACGAGCAACAAGGCGCCACCGTAGTATTGAATCAAGAGACAGATGATTCCGATTGCTTTTAAAAAAAAACCGGATGCGCAGGTTCACCGAACCACAGCGCAAATCTTACAAATCACATTCACTTTCATCAACAACACAAAATTGCTGTTGTCCACTCTACGTTCACACACAAAAACCTTGACAAGATTTTTTGTTTTATACCCTTTTTTTTTTACGGCTTGCCTGACAAAAGAGTGATGAGTACCAAGGCGTGAGCAAACGCATAATCAAACCACCGAAATAAAAAGAAAAAAAGCACAGGCGAATCGTATTAGAACTAAATTCAAGAAGATTAATACAACAGGAAGAAAAAAGAGTCCCTTTCAATTTGGTGTGTATACGTTGTTGAAGTTGAAAAGAGAAGAGGAGAAAAAGACTCTTTGAAAGTAAGGAAAGAGAAGAAAAAAAAGAAGAGAATTGCACCGCAAAGTGGCTGTGGAATCAGCGTTTTTGTGCTGAGAACGGCGGGATGTCAACCCTTTTCCCGCGAGTTGCAAGAGCCCTCACAGTAACAGGGGTTTGATTGAGCCTTTCCGAATGGTGTTTCAACATCAGTCTTCAGACACTTTCAGGAGTGTCGGTTGTTTGCTCTCGATACTGCGGCAGTGTTCGTATCTGCTGCGCTTGCGCCGCAGCGTACGTGCCGTGCCGCGTGGCCCACGCCCGCCGCACCTCCGCCAGGTCCGTCTCCACGTGGCTGCCGTAGACTTTCCGAATGCTGCCGTCCGGGTTGCGCAGACACGCCAGCACGCGCACCGCCGCCTCGTAGGACTCAATCGAGGTAAAGCGCAGAACCCACGTCTCGAAGAGGCCGTCCACCACGCCGCTCTTCAGCCGACGACTCTTCTTGGTGTAGTCACCGGCAATAAAGGAGAAGTCGGCGATGTTTGGCGGCACTGCTGCGGTGTCCGTGGTGTTCGTGGAGAGCCCAATCACCGGCGCGGTGGAAAAGGAGGAAGTGTTCGTGAAGGCCGCCTCGCTGGCGTCGAAGTAGGGCACCGGCACCTCCAACCCAATCACACGGATGGTCATCTTTGCCTTCAAGGACAGGTAGTCGTCGCTGATCTCCTCTGGTCTGAAGCGTGGCCACATCTGCACGACTCTCACCTGCAGGGCATGGTAGAAGATGTTGTTTGGGTGGTTCTGGCGGCTGATCGTGACGGTGGCTGTGTCGGTGTCAATGGTGAGGGTGCGGGTGGACCAGTTGTTGAAGCCCATGCTGCCCCGCTTCCGCACCGGGAACTGCACACGAAGAGAGCCAACAGACATCGTAGAAGAGGATCAAGAAAGAGAAGAGTAGGTGAGAAAGGGTGAAAGCTGCAGTTTTTTTTTCCCCGCGGCTTCCGAAATCAAGAGGAGAGTGTGTGTACAGAAAGTTGAAGCAAGTAAAAAGAAACAGTATCAGTTAGCGCCGTGAAGCGAAAATAAAAAAGAGGGAAAACAATTGCTAGTGCGAGCAAGTGAAAAGTGAAGTAGATGATGACAGAAAAGATGGTTATAGTGATAAGAACAGAGAACAGTACTGCAGCGGGAAAAAGATGCTTAGTAAATAACAATAAGAAATGAGAAGACAGCAAAACAAACTGTTTAGTTAATCTACTTCGGCAACGCTGCGTCAAAGAGTCTTTTTTTTTTTGATCAAGGCTTTTTAGCTTCGCAGACTGTTGCTGAAAGATGGTATAGCTTTTGGTTTGTATAGAACTGTGTGTGGTTGTGTCAGTTTTTGTTATTTTTGCACGTCGTCGACAAGCCTTAGTGCAAGCTGGGAGGAGAAAAGACGTAGGTAAGAGCAAAGGAGAAAAGGTGGCAGGTGAGGAGCAGTAAGTGAAACAGGTGCGGAAAAGCAGGGCTCGTAGAGCTACGTGAGAGTCAGAAAACGTCGCTTGATTCATTTAGTTTTTTTTCTTTTTTTGCTGACTCAGTATCTGCGAAAGAAAAGAAAGAAGAGCTGTCGGAGGGAACTTTATCAAAACACAAACGAGCGACAGTGATCTGTATTTTTTAGTTGAGTTGGTTTGGTTGAACTGAACCGAGAAACATTGCTACGATATGCATATGTACAAAAGCAACTATTAAAAAAAAAAGCAAAATTAACTTTTGTGGTTCCAGTGATAGAGTTACAAATCGCGCGAAGACTCGAAAAGCACCGCGTAACTTTAGATAGTCAAAAAGAAACATAAGGAATACATAGAGAAAAGAATGCATACGAAAAAGCAGGGTGACAAGAAAAGTGCGATAAGAAGCAGTTGTCCCAAATAAAATGTTATATGCAAAGCGGAAGCAAAAAAAGAGAAATCGCTGTCCGCTGTTACTTGAAAAAAAAAAAGAGAAGAACTGTTGCGTGCACTCGCGTTTCATTTGGAAGAAAAGCACACAAAGGTAGGAGGAAGATAACAACTACACACAACAACAACGCTGCTTTAAAGCAGTCCGATGGGTGCTACAATCAGCGGTGCACCGAGCACGCCCGTCTGAACTACCTGTGGGAGGTTGTGCTTTAAATTGAAATGCACGCCTGGCATCCCCTTCAGCGCTGCCACCGCCACGTCATACGACTCCTGCGTCGTAAAACGCAGCACCCACACCTCATGCCCACCGGAGGTCACCGGCCGACTCTTCTTGTGCGTGTCGCCAGCCATGAATGAATATTGAGCAGCGGAGTGCGAGGAGGTGTCGGAGGTGGCGTCGGTGGATGGCGGAGGAGGAGGAGGGTGTGCGTTGGTTTCTCCTTGATCGAGGAAGTCGAGCTCAAAGCTGGGGACCGGCACCTCAGTACCAAGAACGCAGAGGGTACGCTTGGCGTGGAGAGACTCGAAGTCGTCGTCGATAGCCGTTTGCGCAAAGTGCGGCCACTGCTGCACCTCCGTCACCTGTATCGAGTGGTAGAAGACGTTGTTAGGGTGGTGATGGCGGCTAATGGTGAGTGTACTGGTGACGTGGTCAATGGTGAGGATGCGGGTGGACCAGCTACGGGAGTTGTCTCTGCCCTGCTTCTCGCAGCTAATCTGAAGCCTCTCCGTCATCGTTGCGTATTGAAGGGAGAGAGAAAAAAAAATAGAAGAGGTGCCCTTTTTTTGTGTATGAGTGCGTATGCGTGGAATGAAGGTCTGTCAGTAGCTGCAAGAGATGGCACCCAAGAGGTGAGAGGGAGAGCATGAAGAGGGAAGACAACGCAGCAGTTGTCATTGGAAAAAGAGGTTCGCTCACCGACAGTCGTTGCGTACGTCTCAAAAGAAAACTGCGCGTTTCTCAAGGGGGTCGCAACAACAACAACAACAACAACAACAGAGAAAAAATAGACAAAAAGCATCTGCAGCTTGTCTGCAGCATTGGCTGCTTAGGTGTGTCGCTCAAGGTGATCAGGGGGCAGTGGCAACACACAAACAAAAGTAG
>AUXI01000650.1:0-14319 GCA_000482105.1 Crithidia acanthocephali | reverse complement strand
ACACAAAACGCACCGGGCTGCATACGTAGCTTCAGATGCCATGGCAACAATAATAATAATCATGGTGGTCCTAGCGAGAGAGGAGGGGAGGAATAAACAGAACCTGAATCCACTTGAAAGACACCACCAACAACAAAAAAGCGAAGCAACAGTTCAATAAAAAGTGCTGCTACATCTATTTAACGATCACATTGGGGGAAAAAAAAAGAGCCAAAAAGTATCCACAATGATAACAGTACAAATTTATCTGACAGCGCACCACATTTCCAACGAGCCTAGCTCGTCCACAACACCGACGCAAGCACTCCCTTCAAAGAAAAAAACCAAAAACTTTTTCCAGTACATACCCTACTGAGGGCTTGGCGCTGGCGCACCAGCAGGAGGGGCAGTGCGCGGCGCATCCGGGTCTTGGTCGACCACCACCACGTAGCTGGACTGACGGCGGCGGCGGTAACGACGCGTGCGGGAGTGACGGTGGTGCGACGCGGACGCATTCGGGTCTCCGTCCGCCGCGTCGCCAGCCCCATCCGACGGAAAACTCCCCTCCCCGCCGTCGTCCACCGCGTGATGGCGTCGCGTCTGTTCTTCCATCATCGCCCACTTCAGCTGCATCTCGCCGCGCGCCTTCTCGTCGCCGGTCATCTCATCCCAGTAGACGTAGATGACGGTGCCACACGACAGCAGCACGATGGCAAAGACGCTGACGTACCACGGCGCGGCGTCACCCGTCATGTTCAGCTTTGGAAAGGCGATGAGCACCAGTGCCGTGATCGGACCGGAGAGCTGACTCACCATCGAGCAGAGCGTCACGCTATATCGGTTCAAGTACGCCGCCGCGATGTACACGAGGACAAGCCCATGCTGTAGAGGAAGCAGTACCGCATGTTGCGCGGACAGTGCAGGACGCAGTCGACGCCGTCGTCCAAATTCTGCCACACCTCGTGGAGCGAGTCGCTGCCACCGAACCACGGCAGTGCGTCCATCGGCATGAGCACAAACGCCATCAGCGCCTGGAGCGTCGTGTCCGCCGCGAGCATCACCAGCTTCACCGTCGTGTCCTCGCCGTGCAGGAGCAGTTCGCTTGCGCGGACGTGCAGACGGTGCTGGTGCTCGATGGCGGTCTCCACGACGTCCGACCCACCCGATGAACGCGAGGAGTTGGCGGGGGAGTGGTTGAAAGAGACGACGGCGGGGACCAGCGAAGGCGCATCCGCGGCTGCAGAAACACCGTCACCTTGCTGCTGCTGGTGCTGCGCGTGAGCGTGGTGGTCGACGTGTTCCGTCCTGACAAGGTCCGGCAACACCTCCCGCCGTACCTCACCACGGCTGGTCACGGAGGTCCGCACCGTTGAGTTCTCCGACTCCCCCTCGTGCGCCTCGAGGAACGCCGTCATGTCGTCGCTCTTCGTGTAGCGGATCATGTACATCGTCTGCCACACGTTCAGCAGCACCGTCGGCGGCACGGAGCAGAAGAAGATGAGACACCAAATCTGCCGGTCACGGTTTGCTGCAGATGCAGCGGACTCGGGTGAGAAGAAATCGAAGAGGAACGCCGGCGTGTGCGACGCCGCAAAGCCGTGCCGCCGGTTGTTGTTGTTGCCGCTGAGCGACGCGGCACTGCTGCTGTCTTCCATGCCGTGATCGTGGTGTGTGGCGGCGTAGCTGTAGAGGGAGGCAAGCGCCACACCGGCCATGATGAGCGCAAAGCTGACGACCACGTACACGTTCGTGTAGTTGCGCGGGTCCTTCAGCATCCACTTGGTGAAGAAGGCGGAGTAGATAGGGACAAGGGAGACGAAGAGCGCCTGCAGCACCTCCGGCGTGTGGGCGGCGGCGTAGATGGCCATCGCGCTGTTCAACGTGTCCATCGCACCAATACCGAGCAGCAACCACCAGCCAGTCGCCTCGCGTGCAAACTTCAGGTTTGGCCGGCGGAAGAACCAGTAGAGCGCGAGGAGGACGACGAAGAAGCCGGAGAAGAGCGCGGCGGAGATGACGAAGGTGGTGTAGCTGCTCTCGAGGGCTTCCGCGCGTTCCGGGTCGTTGCTGCCGGGCGACGAGCCACTACCACCGCCAGAGGCGGCGGAGGAAGAAGAGGAGCCCGTTGCGGCTTTGCTCTTTGAAGGGAACTGGTGGATCCAGAAGTTGAGGAAGATCACCTGGCACGCGTTGCCCACCATCAGCATCACGACAAGCAGCAGCACCCAAAGGAACTGCAGCAGCGACGTGGTGCGGATGCGGCGCACGACCAGCTCGCTGAAAGACGGGGACGGACCAGTGGAGGAGGGGGAGAAGAAGCCAGGGATGTAGTCCGCGTTGTTGTTGTTGTTGTTGTTATCCGTCTGCTCGTCCGCGTTCCCGCCGTCTTCGTTCGTGTCTGCTGTGCTGAGGTGGGTGTAGCCGTGACGGCCAGCACCAGTCGCCGCCGCAGCAGCCGCACCACCGGCGGTGAAGTGCACCGGTCCTGGCTTTGCCGTCGACGACGCTGGCGTATCACCGCCTTCCACCGTCGCACCACCGCCATCACTGCGGCTGCCCGCCTGCGTGTGTGGGTCGTAGGAGGACGTGGGCGGTGCACCGTCGCCGGACTGCCCGCCCACCGCCTGCGTACTGTCGGCACGAAGGGTGAAGCCAGGCTCCGTCTCGCGCTCCGTGTAGAGCGTGCGTGGGACTTGGAATGTCGGAGGGTGGTGGGGTTGGTCGCCGAGCGGTGCGCCGCCGGCCCCACCGCCTGCCGCAGTGCCAGCCTCGTTCACACGCCTCGCCGCGTCGCACTCGGGATTCGCGCAGCCGCCGAGAGGCGACTCCTCGCACGGGCGTGGGGAGGTGTCCGCCGTCCCACGCGCCGTGGTGGAGGAGGTGTTCGTCGTGGTGGATCGGGCCATCACCACCGCACTGAGCCCGCTCTGCTGGTTCGCATCGTCGCTCATGTCCGAGGCGGTCCCGTACGACTTCATCGACGACAGCGGCGGGGACTGCAGGAGAGGGAGGTGGCCCGCTCGCTGACTTTCTCGACTCGCCGCAGGACCGGATGTGGGGTACCGCGCGGTGTGGGAGGAGCGCGAGGACGAGGCGGAGGAGGCGGAGGAGGACGGGGTGGCGGACACCGAGAAAGGGTGTGACACGGATGACTGCGACAGACCGATGTCACGATGATGGCTGTGGTGGCGGCTCTTCTGGTGGTGATGATCCTGGTTGGGGTTGTTGTTGTGGTCGTCGTCGTCGCCTCGTGGTGGGTGTGGATTGCTGCTGCGTGGCGAGCGCAAATGCGACGGTGGCGTCTCCGTGGCGGGCAGCGTTGGTGGGGAGGAGAAGCCAGAGTGGAAGCTGCCCGTGCGGTGGTCGACTGGAGGAGCGAAGATGTTCGGTAGGGCAGTTGCAGTCATCACGAGGAGTCAATGAAAAAAAAAAAGAAAAACACAGAAAACAGCTTTACAACACAAAGATGCGATTTCTTTCAAACCGGAATCGTGAATTAACAGACAGAACGGCTTTTTTTTTCTTCAATACCCCCAAAATGAGAATAGTGACGCTCAGTGAAGAAACGTAGATAGAAGGGATGGAATATCCGATTGCAAACAATCTCCGTCGTCTCCGCAGCTCCGTCTTGCTGTGTAAAGCACAAGACGGAGCGAATGGGAGAACACACACGCTGTGAATATATATATGTAAAGCGAAGACAAGCGAGACGAAGTGAGGAATGAAAGACACAACGTTGTACCAAGATGTATCCTTTCTTTAAAGCAAAGCACGCAATGAGACTAGAAGAGACAAGAATAAACAAATGAGTAAAAAAAAACAAAGAAAAAACAGCGAAAGAACAACACTAAGCAAAGAGAGTGTTGAAAGGGTGTTAGACGAGTGTGCTAAAAAAGGCACGAGGAGCAAGAACAGAAAAAAAGGAAAGAAGGTAATAGAGGGAGAAAAAGGAGAACTCGCTGTATAGAGCTGCTTGTAAAAGGCAAAAAACAAACGAAAACAAAAAGAAGGCACCTTTTAACAGTGGATTCAGAAACAAAGGCGAGAGGAGCTATAGAGTTCTTTGAGAGAGACTGTCTGACACCAAATGCATGTATCTTTGTATACAAACTTGGCAATACGATGCTGACAACTACACGGTTACGTCAAACAACTGAAAGGTACAACAGTCAGAAAGGCATGCAAAGCGAAGAGCGAAAGAAAGGAGAAAAAATAAAGAAGAAAAGGAGAAATGAGAGAGAGAGAGAGAGAGGCAAATGCAATAGTGACAAAACATTCTTAGCGCGTTCATGGACAATGCTTGGAGCACTGCGCGCTGCCTCTGTATTCCTTCACGTCGAGACTAGTTACGCCGGGGCGGGTAGGCCAGACTCGCTGCTCAACAGTTACGACGCAAAGCGTATGACCGAGTCCATCTGACTACGCCTACATTAGGCGCGAAAAGGACAGTGAGGCAGCAGAGCAGAAAAAAAATGATGCATGTACGAGCAGTGCAGGCCTGAACGGTATATATATATGTAACATAACATCAACAACAACCGCAACAAGAACGTATCAGTTCCTTTCTTTTTTTTTTTTAGGTGTTAAGCCTTACGGATCATGAATAGTGAAGACCAAAAAGGGAGGAGTTGTAGTGTGAATCAACGCAGCAGCAAACGAGCAAAAAATAGCCAACAAGAACAGCAGCAACGAGGCTACTGATAAGAAGAGCCCGATCGCAGTCAAAGTGAGAGAGTGAGAGAGAGAGAGAGAGAGAGAGAGAGAGATGACGGCAGCGGCAGCATGCGTTCTGAAAATGCGTGCACTCAACAGAAAACTGTCGGAGGAGATAACAATAAAAAAAAGAAAACAAAAGGTGACAGCAGTCCCCGGTCCACTGCTCTCCTCTTCCAAAAGGCTCTTCACTTTACATCGTCGGCAGGCTGTCCACGCGCTTGAGCAGGTGGACCACCTCGTGTGAGGCGGTCTTCGCCTCCTGCTCCGAGCCTACGCCGGCGAGGAACTCGTAGCGCAGTTTCTGCGTCAGGACATGCTCCAGCGAAGCTTCCCCGTAGGTGTGCACCACCGCCTTCTTCGCGGACTCAAAGAGACCGGTGGCGTACAGGTAGTCGCGCGTGTCGGCGTACATGCACGCCATGGCGAGCAGCGTGGCGGCGGCCGGTGGGTTCTGCCGCACCTCCGGGTACAGCATGCGGTTCAGCTTGAGCGCCTTGTCGAGCGACTCGCCCGTGCGCCGGCGGCAGCGCTCGAGAGGGAGGGGGACGGTGTTTTGGATGTCGCTGTAGATGTACGGCGACGACGTCGCCACCGTCAACAACGGGTTCAGCGAAAACGTTTGCTTCGGCAGAAAGACCGGCACGTCGCGCGTCGACGTCGCCTTGGGCCGCGGCGCGTTCTGCAGGAAGCGGGCGTAGCTGCGGAGGCAGCAGGCGTGGGCCTCCGCCTCAAAGCGGCGTGCCGGCAGGTGGGCCTCCGACATGATCCCATCCGCGTCGATCGCCGTGACGAAAGGCTCTGGGTAGAAGGCGAGGACTTCGTCGTACGTGTGCATCATGTCCTCCTCCACCTGTCCAGGCGGCAGATCCCAGTCAAAGATGCGCGAATCGATTTCGGCCCGCAGGAGGAGGAAGAGGCCGAGCTCCGGCTCCTGCACGCGGCCGTTCATGCCGTCCAGCAGCAGATTTTTTTCCGCTTCGTCAGACCGTCCACGTAGCTGACGGCCTCGGTGATGTACTGCTTGGCGTGCAGGAGGTGGCCCGTCAACGGGATCGTCACGAGCGCCTTCAGAACCAGCAGCTTCGGCCGCAACCACCGCAGCTCCGGATGGGCCGCGCCGTGCTTCGCATAGGCCGCATCGCTGAGACGCAAGAGCTCCTCCACACGGTCCAGCACCATCGCGAGGGTCAGCGATTCGCTCTCTGACGCACCGACCTGCACCTTCCAGCTCGCGGGGTCGAAGAGCCCGGCGTTCTTCTTCGCTGTCGTACCACCACCACCACCACCACCACCGACGCTCTTGACCTTGTGCTTTGCCCCTGCACCGGTGCCGCCGCCGGACGATGGGGCAGGCGGCTTTGGCGCCTGGGTCTGGTGGAAGGGCCGCGGGTGCAACGCACAGAACGCCTTGACGAAGTGCCCGAGGATGACGCAGGCCGTGTCGAGCTGGCGCACATCGGACTTATCCCAGACATCGTTCCAGTACAGCAGGGCCGCCGACTGGGCCAGAATCGTCTTCTGCACGTGCAGGTGGTGCGCGTAGTCGCACCGCGGAAGGTGTTCGCTGCCGTTCAGCAGCTCAAAGCGTGCCGCGAAGAGAGGACGGATTAAGTTCGCTACACCAGGGCTGCTCGGCCCACCGACGCTTTGGAGAATGTCAATGCCTCGCTCGAGCAGCAGGAGACTCTTTGCGTTGTCCTTCTGCGCCGCGGCGACGTGGGCGTCGTCGGTTGGCCTGGCAGACGCGGACACGGTGGTGGTCCAGCGGCTCAGCGGCAGTGCAGCGCTTACTGCTGCTGCGGCGGCGGCGGAGGTCGACTTGCCACCTGCGTCGGTGCCTCCACCACCGCTGCTACTGTTGTTCGTCGTGGTTGCGTTCGGTGTCAACGAGTGCTGCGTCATGCGCGCCACGGCGTCGGTGATCTCGGGAATGCCAGCGGTATTGATGTGCGTGGTGGGGTGGAAGCGCGGGTAGTAGAACGCGAGCTCCGTCGGGTGCTGGAAGAAGGAGGGAAGGCAGGTGTGCCGCACATCGATGCGGCGTGCGAGGCTGCGGCGGAACATTCGTGCTGTCGTGCAGTTCTCCCTAGGGTGTATATTAGAAGAGAGTAGTGTGTATGTGTGGACGTCTTTCGTTACGCAGCACCGAAGCAAACAGAGGCGAACACGTTCACTTGAGCTGCACGAATGCAACACGAGCAAAATGAAAAAAGATAATTTACACACACAAACAAACAGAAAAATGCTGGCTGAGTTCCCCCAGAGTTTTTCAGCAGCAGCAGCAGCAAAAGATGTCTGTGCGAGAAGAGAAACTGTAAGTAAGTAAAAAAAAAATAAAACCTGATGATGGCTGTGAAGGCTAGAGTAGGTATTAGAGCATGCGATGTCGATACACGCAACGTCAAGGGTGCTTCACTTTTCGAAGGTTGCGAGACACGGATGTTTCCGCCAGCAACGCACCGCAGCGGATTAAATAGAACGTTTCTGATGAAATTATAAGAATAATGAAGACGCAGACCTTCACATAACACAATCCAACACCAGTGATAAGCAACGATGTCAGATGTAACAAAGAAACGAAAAGAAGAAGCAGGGAGGGATATGAAGAAGAAAGCTACTGCCCCGTTGCGTGAACGACGAGAACGCCGTGAAGGCTTTCTTGACGTGGTCCTTCAATAAGGATTGTGCTTGATAAATCAGTGATGCAAGGTCACCACATTCCCCTCCATTCCCCTCCAAAACAACAACAACAACAACAACGACAACGGCAGAAAAGAATACACCAAACGCTATTGAGAGGCTGAGATGCACGCGCTCAGTAACACGTCCCTCTGCCTCTACAAAAACAGTGCGAGGCGAAAAAAAGAAAGCGTGTCCGTAAAGTGAGCATCTACGGCTTGCACGCTTTCCATTGACACGGAAGGAGGTATACATAGATCTTTTTTTTTCCGGGTTTAAATGAGGTCTGTAAACAGCTAAAGAGAAACGACCCACCGACTCTTTTAAAATAAACAAAAACAACAAAGAAAGCACCAGCAATAGAAGAAAAAGCTATAAAGGTGAAACAACAACAACAATAACAACGACACCAGCAGCTCTGGTCTTCTTCGCAACGCACTGTAAACGCAACGCAACCTATCCATTGAACACCACAACGTGAAAGCATGCCTGCCTCACCCGCCTCCACCTTTTTGTGGGGTTTTATTTTCTTGAATGACGCCCTCCATCCCTCCAACGACGCTCTACAACTGCGCTCCCGTCGGGAGCACAGAGAGAGAGAAAAAGAACAGGGAGAGAGAGAGAGAGAATGACAGAGTACACGTTGTCGACTACTGCGTGAAGCGCAGCTGCACCTTCTCCTCCGTATTGTCCTGCAGCGTCGCGGACATGTCCGCGTAGTTCCGCTTCGCCCCGTTGGGGTTTGCCGACAGCTGACTGCGACGGATCAGCTCCACCCGCTCCCAGAAGGCCTCCTCGTTCACGCGCATCTCCTTCCGCTGCTCACTCAGGACGTAGGCCACATCCACCCGTGAGCCAGCAGCCCCGGCGTACGGGTTTGCGGCGGCGTCGGGCAGCGCCAGCGCGGGGTCGAGCTCCAGCTGCACCAGACCAGGCGTGAAGAGTGGGTGGGCAGACCCGATTGGGATGTTTGCGGGGTCGCAGTCGCGCTCCGACAGCGCTGCGATGGTGCCGGAGACGCTTCCACTGGCGTCCAGCTGCTGCTGTGGTGGTGCCGTCGTATCCCCCGCTTTACGCTTCTGAAGAAACCGGGAGGGCTGCGGCACACCAAAGCGCACCGCCTGCATCCACGGCGTGGCCTGCAAATTCTTCAGTCCATCACAGGGCCGTGGGTGCAGCGTGTTGGCGTCCTGCTCATACCAGTCGCGCAGGTTCGCCTTGGCGAGCTGCTGCGGGTTGTGCCGCAGCGACCGTGCGTGCGCCTCGACCTTCGCCGCGCGCAGCTTGTGGATGGCCTGCCAGGTGGCTGCCTGGATGCTGGCGGACAGCTTCACCAGGTCAATCCCTCGTTTCGCACCGGATGCATTCGCTGCGGTGCTGGTGGCTGCTGCTGCTGCGTCTGTTGTACCCTCTACACCGTCGGACACACGGTACTGCGACTCCCAGATGGCCTTGTCCACCATGCGGATGCTCAGCACAGACCCGTAGGCGGAGCACTTCACCTCCACTCCGTTGCAGACTCCCGTGAAGGTTTGGCGGACGAGTTGGCGGTGGGCGGACTCGAGGGAGAGACGGTGCTTTAGCGTCGCCACGAGGTTGTTTGTGTAGCGGAAGGACATGGCTTGGTGCTCCTGGGAAAGAAAAAAACCGCAGAGTCTACAACGGAAGGTGAGACGTACGAAACAGCGACAGCCCGTGAGGATGGATCACCACACACACAAAAAAAGGGACGAAGGGAGACAGGAACAAGAAGAAGAAGAAGAAGAAAAAACCACCGCTGCCAACTGCAAGCTTCTTCTCTAGCTCTACACTAAAAACTACACTGTGGTCGAGGGAAGAGTGTGAGGAGGGGGAAAGAGAAAATACAGACAGTAAAGAGACGAATAGAGCATGAAGAAAGCTCATACGATGCCATTTGCTTCTATTGCAGCGAGCGGAGTCTTCGAGACGGAGACAACAGAGTTGTCATTTTATCCTCTCCTCGCACAGAATAGACGGAGGGCTATATCAGACACCACCCTTTTTTATTTACTTGATTGCGAGACGAGACGCAACAAACAAACAAACAAACCCGGAAAAGGTTCCATAGTATTCACACACAGGCTGGATCATTTGTCTTGAACTTTTGAATAACATGTGAGTGATGAAAGAAACAACCACCAACACAACAACAACAACAGTAGACTCCTCCTTTCACACTCTTCTTCCCACCAAACAAGAAGGTTTCTGAGACAGTGCCAAACGCACGCCTTCTTATCAACCTCGACCACGTGTTTTTTTTCTTTCTTTTGCAACATCCAAGCGGCGACCAAACACACTCCCGGTCACGCCTCTTCGATACACCTGCTCGAAGATTGTCCAAATTTAAACAACAACAACAACAACAAAAGCAAAATCATAGACGGTATTACACCTCTTTTCTTGTTTTCTCTACTCCTTCGCCGCCGTCGCCTCGCTACAAATTGGGTGCACCGGGTGCGTCACTTCGGTGTCCCCAGCATTCAAACTGGCGCGCACGTTGAGCGCTTCCGCCTTGATGCCGAGGTGCACGCCGTAGTACGCCCACCCCGCTGGCGGACCCTGCGAGCCCGGCGACCGAACAAAGAAGCTGGACGGCAGCCGGGCCAGGGCCGGGTGGGGGCACAGACCATCACCGCCAGCACCGCCAGCAGCATCAGCAGCAGCAGCGGCGGCGGCAGCATTGCACTTCTCTTTCGTCGTCGTATCGTCGGGGGACGCGAGGGCAGCGAAGTCGCGCTCCGCCTGCGACACCGCATGGGCCATCACCCGCCGCGTCCTCCGCAGCGCCTCGTGGACGTTGCGCGTCTTCACGATTTCTTCGGCGACGCCGTCCGGCAGGCTGTGGCCACGCGCGTACACCGGCAGCAGCTGATGAATGTGCTCTGGCTGCGTGGCCGTCATGAGGAGTGTCTCCGCCCCGGTAAGCGCGAAGGCGTGCGAGCGCGGCGCCGCGAGGTACACCGTGCCCGCCCCATGCGAGGTGGGGTGCGCTGACATGAGGTAGCTGAGGTGTTGGATCATCTGCTCCAGCGCGATCTTCTGAAACTTGTCCAGCAGCGCCGTCCCACTACTCAGCGACGACGACGTCGATGGGGATGGCGGAGGGGGAGACGCGACACCGGTGCCGGTTTCTGCCGCGTTAGGGCTCGCGGGAGGAGGGGTGGGCGACCACCCAGGCGACGGCACGCCGCCAGCGCACAGCAGACCGTGGGTCTGCAGGGCCAGCAGCAGCTGCGTCGCGGCGTGCGGCGTCGGCTTCGCGCTCGACGGGACGGACGCCGCCGCGCCGGCTGCGCTTCTGTAGGTCCGCACGAGCAGCTTCTGCAGTCCGCCCACTTTGAGCCGCAGCGCTGGTTGATCGAGGCTGGCGAGGGTGGTCGGCGCCTCATCGAAGAGAAGACTGCTGAAGCACGGACGATCCGCCGGTGCACCCTCGCCTTCCGCTCCGCTGCGGTACCCGGTGGAGGTGTGGAAGGCCTCCTCGAGGTCGATGTACGCGTCCAGCAGGTTCGCAAACGGCGTGGCAACGACTTGCTGCAGCCCAGTGGTCTCATGCCCATTCGTCAACAGGTAGAGGAAGACAACGTCGGTGCGGACGGCGGCTAGGCGGCGCTGCTGCTGCTGCTGCTGCTGTGTTCTTTGCCCATCCACAACGGCGCCCTCGCCTCCCCGCTCGTCAGCTCCCTCCTTCGACGACACGGCGGACAGCAGGTGGCCCAGCCGCAGCCACTCGAGGCTGTCCTGCAGCGTGCAGGACGACACGTCGTTCCGGTCCAGCGTCATCGTCGTGACGTTCGTGAAGGGCGTCACACCCAGTCCCAGCAGCGCCAGCTCGGGTGCCCCGACGACGCAAATTGAGTCCTTCAGTGTCACGGCGGCGCAGAGGTGCGGGGGGTGCGTCGGTGGACGCAGCACACGGCTGGCGAGATCGAGGAGATAGGCGGACAGCTTCCCTTCCGACAGACCCGGTGTGGCGGGTCCGCTGATCACCGTCTCCGCCGGCGGCTTCTGCATTTCCATCGCCGAGCCGCGAATCTTCTCCTCCAGCAGGTACGGCATCGGCGAGGCACAGCTGCGGTAGAACCGCGCGTCGTAGCGGCGACCTGGGAAGAGGCGGGTGCGCTCGAGCTGCCACAGCGGCGGGCAGCCGTCGAACAGCAGCGCGAGGCTCTTGCGAGGCTGCACGCGACGCAGCAGCACCGACTGCACCTGCCGCTGGACAATTTTGACGGTTTCGCGGTCACGCTCGTGCCCGACGTAGTCGCGTGTGAGGTGGGCGACAGCGCCGATGAGAGAAGGGACGTCGATGAGCACGTGATCGAAGGTGGACGCGGAGCGCTGGTGCACGCTGCGGAAGGCATCCGCGAGTTTGAGAGAGTTGTGGTAGTCGTCGTGTGAGCCACCACCGGTGCTGCTGCTGCCGGTGGCGGTGGTGCTGGAGGCTCCGCCAACGTAGAGTAGGTAGCGACTTGCCGAGTACATGTGCTGGAAAAAAAACAAGAAAAGCAGTAGTCTGCCACCAAGCAGAATGAGCTTTCTGTGAAGAAACACACCTACACACTAATGATGCAAAAAGACAACCACACGCGCAAGGAAACGCGAGTTGTCAGCTAGCAAGAGGGAGAGAGAAATAACGACAGGAGAGAAGGAGTGCACGCGCACCGCATGGTTGGCGAGGGGAAAGAAGTAGAGACGATGCAGGAAAACAAACAAACAAAAAAACATGCCGGGGAGAACTGGGAAGGTTTCTTGAACAGCGTATGAATCCCAACACACACCTCTGCATGGAGTCGACGGCTAGATCTGTAAAAGGAAAGAGGCTGGTTTAGAGAAACAACCAAATGGAGGTTGGGCTGCCTTAAGGGTGAGTTCTTTTGCCACTACTCAAGAAGATCGGCGAGCAACAGAAGGCAGATGACGTTTCGTTTAATTCCACGAGGTGTTTCTGGTTTGTTTGTGTAAGCAAATGAAAAGAGGAAAAGGAAAGTGAAGACCATCCGCAATACGCACCGTGAAAGAGGGGGAGAAAAAACCGAACAAGCTATGAAAGAAGAGTGACAGAACAGAGTCCCATCAAACAAGAGCAGCTTGTGATGATGAAACAGAAAAAAAGATAATGTTTGAAAAGAAGAAAAGATAGCGTACGAAAGAGCTGCGCTGAAATGGATATTATCGTTTTTTTTGTTTGTGTTGTTGCGTGGTGTGCTTCACGTGTTTTGATTGCTGCTACTTTGTTCCTGCGAGGATCGCACACACAGCGAAGCTCGACAGGAAAGAAGAAAAAAAAAGAGAAAGAGTTTGTCAAGGAATAGGACACATTTCTTTTTTTTATTATTGCATCTTTTGTGGCGCAGCGGGTGCAGGTCGGGCGGCTTTCTCCGACTCCAGGTGGTCGCGCAGCGTTCGGAGCACCATCACATCACCGGCCTCCCGCGGTGTCATCTCATGCTCCCACACGCGATGCGCCATGTTTAGCATCTCCGCATTCGCCATCTTCTTCGCCTTCGACAGCAGCTCCATCTCGAAGTAGTTGTAGAAGTGCTTGGTGGACTGCGCGCGGCGCAGGTGGTCAATCTGGCCGCTCTTCACCCGGGCGTCCCACATCTTCATCATCGCCTCCCACATCTCCACAATGTTCGTGTTCTGCTCCGCCGAGACGGCGATGACGGGCTTCTCGAAGCCCTGCTCCACCTCCGTGTACATCACTGCACGGGAGTACGCCCCTTTCGTCTGCTGCGCCAGCAGCTTGCGCTCACCGTCGTTCTTCGTCACGACCACCATGTCCGCTACCTCGACGATGCCTTTTTTAATACCCTGCAGCTCGTCACCGCTCGCGGGCGGCACCAATAGAATCATCATGTCAGTGAGATCTTTGCACTGCGTTTCGCTCTGACCCACGCCGACCGTTTCGACAAACACGACGTCGAAGCTGGCCGCCTCGAAGACTTCCAGCACCTCCCACGCACGCGCCGTGACACCGCCGAGGTGACCGCCAGAGGGGGAGGGGCGGATGTACGAGTTCGCGTGGGTGCTGAGCTTCTCCATGCGTGTCTTATCCCCGAGAATACTGCCGTGCGTGATGGTCGACGACGGGTCCACCGCCAGCACACCCACCCGCATGCCTTTCTTCTCGCAGAGGTAGTAGCCGAGGGTTTCGAGGAGGCTGGACTTGCCCGCACCAGGGCTGCCGGAGAAGGCGAAGCGCGGCACCGTGCGCACCTTCACGGTTTGGTGGATATCGCGGAGGAGGTGGCTCAGCCGGGTGGAGTCTGCCGGGTTGAAGCTCTCGGCGAGCGTGATGGCCTTGGCGAGCGCGCGGCGGTTGCCGTTGACGATGTCCTCCACCAGGATCTTCTGGTGGATGCGGGGGCGAGCAATGTAGTTCATCATCGTGCCGACCTACTGTTTCTTTTTGCGTCTTTCCGTTTTGCGGGTGTAGTGGTGTCGTATATGTGACGTTGGCTTTCGTTCAACAACCAAACAAGATTATCTTTTTTTTTTGTTTTCCAGATATGTTTTGATGTAGGGCGTGGATGGGAGAAACACCAACCAAACAGCCAGAGAGAGGGAGAGAAAGAGCGAGTGATATAGAAGAGGCTAGAGAGAGAAACTGAAGACAAAAAGCCAAACGGATGGCTGCTTTTGTTGTAATCGTAAAAAAAAGAAAAAGAAGCTGAGCCTGAGAAGACTCAATGAAAAAAGAAAGCGTAATGCGTGACAGGAGCTGAGTGTGCAAAATAATGATGGGTTTTTTTTTGATGTACGTGTTGCTGAGGTTTTGTTTTTGTTTTCCCGTGTAAGCGTCACGTCTAAAGAAGAAAACGAGAGAGAAACGGGAAGGATGAGTACCTTCTCGCTTGCACCAGCTAGTCTGCGAAAAGCGATGCAGAGACGGGGAAAAGAAAAAGAAAAAGAAGAGTAGTT
>AUXI01000649.1:0-14358 GCA_000482105.1 Crithidia acanthocephali | reverse complement strand
ATTCTCTTTTCTTTCCGTCGTAAATACACCACGTTTAGGGTTTTTTTGTTTGTTTGTTTATATAGGCACCTGTATGTGCCACTCTGGCTAAATAACTAAACGTTGTTTTTTTTTCTTTTGTATCTCAATTCGCTAGCGACGTGAGGAACAGGTCAAGGCAGTGACTACGGATACTTGAATGTGCAATTCTCCAGCTCTCAAAAAGAAGCCAATGGCAGCAGTTCAAGTGCAACTGCTGGCTACACTCACGAGTGTGCAAGCACGCACTTCAACTTGCTACCGTTTACGTTGAACTAGTTCTCCTTTTTCCCTTCTCCCGAATTGCCACAGCACGCGCGGACGCCTTGATTCTCTACCTCTTCCGTACCTTGCCGTTTTCTGTTCCTCTTCCAGTTCATTGTCTTTTTCAGGACTCGTTCCGCTGTGTTTTCAGGTGATAAAAATGCAAAGCGCATGTTCCCATGACCTCTTTTTCAAATTCGGGTAGGAAAAATGAGAACGTGCCACCAAGATGTGAGTGCTCAACGGGGAAACGGCATAGTAGTTGAAGTACTTTTCCGTTGCTGTTGTGGTTGTTGCTCTCCCCTATTTGTCTCATTTTTCTCTGAGTGGTTCTTCTTTCTTTCTTTCTTTCTTTCTTTCTTTTTTCCTCTGGTCTTGGTCTTCGAGGGGAAGAGGACAATTCTGATCCTTTTCCGTTCCTTGACGATTCGTTGCAGCAAAAAGTCTCTCGTCAGCACCACTGTCTGTGACCGATGCTGTGAATGAAAAGGTCTTCTGTTAGAGTGTTGTCGTTTCTCTGTTTTCCTCTTTCCCTTGTACAATTGATGTATTGTACGACCAAGATCTGGACACGTGTCTGTTCTTTCTTGTGAAACGAAGAGCAGTGCGTGGGTTTCTTTGTTTAAACCTGACCGTGCCCTCCCTGTACCCTATATCATCAATTCCATTTTCTTCTTTTTCTGCCCTTCCGTTGTCATGCACTGTGAGCGATATCTAATAAAACAGCAATACTCTTCATGACGGCGATCTTCCGTTTTTCACGAACTATTTTTCTGTTTCTTCTTCGTTTCTGGATACTTGTTTTTTTTCTTTCCTTTTGTTACCAATGTGATCGCAAAAAAAAAAAAAGATTGTTTTGTTTACCCTAAACAATGATAAGTACCCCCGCTAGCGCTTTGTTTTTCTCTTCAGTGTAGATCGTCTAGAGAATCTAGATCGAAAACGTGCTCTGCTTCTCATGATCTAAACACTTCTTCTTTTTGTTTGTTGTTCCTCTACGCTCGTACTTTTTCTCTTTTTTCTTTTACCAGACCCCATAAAAGGAAAAAAAAACACTAAAAAGCGTTTGCCATCATCCGCTCACGTCCTCTGTGCGTGTGCGTATGTGTTTTGCCTCCGACTACACACGTCGCTAAAGCGACTTGAGTACTTCAATCGATTGTTTTCATTTTTCTCTTTCTTTTTTTTTTACTACCAGCCTCGCATCTACTTTACACCTTAGTTAGACAATCAACACTACTAGTCGATTGCAATGCAGCCTAAGGTAGAGCAGGCATATAAACACGTACATACGCATCCGCACTTGGTGTTTGGTGAGCAGCGCTTCGTTTGAGCCGCAAGCCTCGCTTTTTCGTTGATTCTTGAGGAAAAAAAGAGAGGGGAATGTGTTTCTAATATATATATAAGTTAAACGTCGGAAAGCACTCAACAACACAAAAAAAAAAAAGCTTCGATGCTGTTGCGACCACATGGAAGCCAGACGTTACGGGATGTGTTTCTTTCCCGTACCCCACGCAGTAGTAGTGTCCCCCGCTGCATCCTACGCAGGTGATGACAAATGAAACACTCTCGTAGCGAATTACGAGCCACGCTTGGGTTCTGCTCCAAGGAGGCGTTTATATCGATGGAGCTGAGCTGCGATGTTAACCTGGCGTCTAAAGTGCTCTTTCCTCCCATCAAACCCACTCTTTTCCCCATTTTTCTCTTCTCTTGTTGATGATTCCTTTCTTTCTTTCTTTCTTTTTTTTTCTCTCTTACAATTCTACACGATGTGTGCGATTTGCAGCCAAGTGTTTGGTGCTTTTCCTGCGGTTTTCGTCGTGTCTTTTTTTTTCTTTCGCACCTGCTGTTTTTAGGTTGTACAACCTCAAGCAAACAGACCCACTTTTCTTAGTGCAGTTAGTAGTGTTTCCATTAGGGAACGTGACGATTCGCAGTTTTCCTTGTACGTGCGCAAGTACAGAAGCGAGTACTTTTTTCTCTTATCTTCTTTCTCCATCGGTTCCTTTTTCAGCTTGTGTCTTTGCGAGAAATTCTGCACAGCATTGATTCTCACAGGCATCAAGTTTGAGTTCGTCCTTCTAGGTCTAAACTCCATATTCTCTCAAGTCATAATCAAGTCCGCCTTTTTTTGCTTCTTTTTCAACTGTAATTCGTGGCGGACATCAAAAAGAACAGAAAAAGAACAGTCTTCGTTAAAGTGGTAACATTGAGTGTTTTCTGTTTAGTGTACACCTTGTTATCCCTCCTTTTGCTTCACTAACTTCGCTTGTTTTGTTTTACCTATAGCTATTCTTAAAGCGGCACACAAAAAGAAAGAAAACACTTAACCCTCTCCTAAGTGTCGTCGAAAGCGTTGATTTCCTTCTCTGCTTTCCTCCTTCTCTTGGTACTTTGCTGATTTACGTGGTCAGTTATTGAGCTTTAAGCCTCCTCAAAAAAAAAAAATAGTAAGAGAAGCAGTCGCCATGTTTTCTGCTCGTCGCTTTGTTTCCTCCTCGTCGCAGCTGCGCGTCACGGCTGCGTCCCTGGCGGTTGGCGGGAGGTGGGCCAATCGTCCGCGCTGCAGCAGCGCGGCATCCGCCACGGCGGTGCAGCGACGCTTCACCGGCGCCGACTCGCACACCGGCGCGTCCGTCGTCATCGTCGACCCGGAGCAGGCGGCCCGCGAGCGCGACCGGCTTGCCCGCAGCCTCCTCACCTCCAACTTCCCTGAACAGAACGTCAACCAGCGGTCGGTCGTCCTCTACCGGGATGTGGTGCACACGGTGCCCTACTCCCTCAGCGTCGCCGTGGACAGCGTCGACACCCACCCGAACATGGAGGAGGTGGTGCGTGGCATCCTGGCGGAGTGCTTCGAGATGGTCGACATTCACCTCAACAACTTCAACCCCGACAGCGAGGTGTCCAAGGTGAACCAGCTGCCACCGCTGGAGAAACACAAGATGTCGCCCCATCTGCTCACCGTCATGAGCTGCTGCAGCGAGGTGTACAGCACGAGCGGCAGCTGCTTTGACCCAGCCGCCGCGCCGCTCGTGCGCAGGCTGCGCGCCGCCGCCGCCAACCCAAACGCCACCGAGAGCGACTTTGTCATTTCGAAGGAAGAAGCGGAGCGCTTTCTGCTGCCAAACAGCTTTGCAATTGATCTAAAGGCCGGCACGATCGCCCGCAAGCACGAGGACGCCGCGCTCGACCTCGGCGGCGTCAACAAAGGTTACACCGTGGACTGCGTCGTCGAGAAGCTGAACAAGGCCGGCTACGCGGACGTCCTCTTCGAGTGGGGCGGCGACTGCCGCGGCTCCGGTCTCAACGTGCAGCGCCTGCCGTGGGCCGTCGGCGTGGTGCGTCCGCCCAGCGTCGACGAGGTGAACGGCGCCGCCAAGGCCGGCAAGACGACAACCGGCAAATCGCACAGCCTCGGCGTGCACGCGAGCGGGCTGGTGCCGCCGGACGAGGACCCGGCCGCGTCGAGCGCCGCGAGCCCCCCGCTGCTGCGCGTGATGACGCTGAACAACGAGGCCATCTGCACCAGCGGGGACTACGAGAACATCCTCTACGCCGCCCCGCTGGAGTCCGCCGTCTCGAGCACCTACGACTGGCAGACCCGCTCACTCATCACGCCCAGCCAGCACGCCCTTGGCCAGGTGAGCATCAAGTGCTACTCCTGCATGTACGCAGATGCCCTGGCGACGGCCAGTTTTGTGAAGCGGGACCCGGTGCGTGTGCGCTACATGCTCGAGTACTACCGCCGCGACTTCAACCGCGTCACCGACTACGCCGCCTACACCCGCGAGGGGGAGCGGCTGGCGCACATGTACGAAATCGCCCGCGAGAGCGCCGCCCGCCGCGGGGACCGCATCGCCGGCTCCCTCCCGGCGCGCGTCATCGTCATTGGTGGCGGTCTGGCCGGCTGCGCTGCCGCCATCGAGGCGGCCGACTGCGGTGCCACCGTCATCCTCATCGAGAAGGAGGGCCGCCTCGGCGGCAACAGCGCCAAGGCGACGTCCGGCATTAACGGCTGGGGTACCCGCACGCAGGCGGTGAACCACGTCCTCGACAACTGCAAGCTCTTTGAGCGCGACACCTTCCTGTCCGGCAAGGGCGGCCACTGCGACCCCGGCCTGGTGCGCACCCTGTCCGTCAAGTCGTCCGATGCGATTAGCTGGCTGGAGTCCTTTGGCATCCCGCTGACGGTGCTCTACCAGCTAGGTGGTGCGAGCCGCAAGCGCTGCCACCGCGCGCCGGACCAGAAGGACGGCACGCCGGTCCCAATCGGCTTCACAATCATGAAGACGCTCGACGAGCACATCCGCGCGAAGCTGCAGGGCCGCGTCACGGTCCTGAACGAGACGACCGTGACGTCGCTCATGCACGAGACCACCGCCATGCCCGACGGCAGCCGCGAGATTCGCGTGAGTGGTGTGCGGTACAAGTCACTGAACGGCGGGGCGGAGTCGGAGGAGATGACGCTACCGGCCGACGCCGTCGTGTTGGCCACCGGCGGCTTCTCGAACGACCAAACGCACAGCTCCCTCCTCCGCGAGTACGCACCGCAGCTGTTTGGCGTGCCGACGACGAACGGCACCTTCGCGACGGGCGACGGCGTGAAGATGGCCCGCGCACTCGGTGCGACGTTGGTGGACATGGACAAGGTGCAGCTGCACCCAACCGGCCTCATCGACCCGAAGGACCCGGCGAACAAGACGAAGTACCTCGGCCCCGAGGCGCTGCGCGGCTCCGGCGGTATCCTGCTCAACAGCCAGGGTGAGCGCTTCGTCAACGAGCTGGACCTGCGCTCCGTCGTCTCGCAGGCCATCATCGACCAGGGCAACGAGTACCCGAAGTCCGGCGGCAGCAAGTTTGCCTACTGCGTACTGAGCGAAGAGGCCGCCCAGCTCTTCGGCATCAACGGCCTAACCTACTACTGGAAGTCGCAGGGCCTCTTCACCCGTGTGAACGACATGAAGGAGCTGGCGGAGTTGATCGGATGCCCGAAGGAGCAGCTGCGCAACTCTCTCGAGACGTACGAGATTCTGAGCACCGAGAAACGGCCATGTCCGCTCACCGGCAAGTTGGTGTACCCCAGCGTGGTAGGCCAGCAGGGCCCGTACTACGTCGCCTACGTGACGCCGTCCATCCACTACACCATGGGTGGCTGCTCCATCTCCCCTGCAGCGGAGCTGCTGATGGAGCACCACGCCGTGAACGTCTTCGAGGACCAGCGACCCATTCTCGGTCTCTTCGGCGCTGGCGAGGTGACGGGCGGCGTGCACGGCAAGAACCGCCTCGGTGGCAACTCGCTGCTGGAGTGTGTCGTGTTCGGCAAGATCGCCGGCGACCGCGCTGCCACGATCCTGCGCAAGGAGAAGCAGGCCCTCAGCAAGGACAAGTGGGTGCCCGTGGTGGTGCGCGAGAGCAGAGCCGGCGACCAGTTCGGCGTGGGCTCCCGTGTGCTGCGCTTCAACCTGCCCGGTGCGGCGCAGACGTCCGGCTTGGCTGTGGGCGAGTTCATCGGCATCCGTGGCGACTGGGACGGCCAGCAGCTGATCGGCTACTACAGCCCCATCAACATGCCGGACGACCGCGGCCGCATCTCCATCCTCGCCCGCGGTGACAAGGGCAACTTGCAGGAGTGGATCTCGTCCATGCGTCCCGGCGACTCGGTGGAGATGAAGGCCTGCGGTGGCCTGCACATCGACCTCCGCCCGCAGCAGAAGCAGATGCTTTACCGCAACAACGTCGTGCGCAAGTTCGCCCTCATCGCCGGCGGGTCTGGCGTGGCACCGATGCTGCAGATCGTCAAAGCCGCGCTTAGCCGTCCCTATGTGGACAACATCGAGACCGTGCGCCTCGTCTACGCCGCGGAGGACGAGTACGAGCTGACCTACCGCGAGCTGCTGACGCGCTACCGCAAGGAGAACCCTGACAAGTTCAACGTCGGCTTCGTGCTGAACAACCCGCCAGAGGGGTGGACGGAGGGCGTGGGCTACGTCGACCGCGGCTCGCTGCAGCGCCTGCTGCCGCCGCCGTCGAAGGACCTGCTCGTCGCCATCTGCGGCCCGCCGGTGATGCAGCGCTCCGTGATTGCCGACCTGCTGTCCTTGGGATACAGCTCAAAGCTGGTGCGCACCGTGGACGAAGACCGCACGTTGTAGGAAAGAAAGGAGGAATTGCTGGTGACAAGACTGAGGAAGCGGAAGGCAAGCAAAAAGGAAAAAGAGTTGTGAAGCTCCCTTTTTGGTTCCCCTGCTTCTCTTTGTGCGTATCTGCACGTCAATGTGCATCTGCGCACTGTTCTTTTTTTTTTTTCTGTAGCTCGGTATTGTTCGTTGCGCGTCTCGTACAAATGTAAAGTACTCGTGGTCGCCTGTACGTTTCTGCTTTTTTTTTCTTTTTTCCATGCGTGCTCACGCCCGCTCGCTACGCATCTGTGGCAGACAGTTGCCAACACAACGTTTAAAAAAAAAAAAGCTTCTCCGTTCATTTGTTTCTTGCGTCTCTGCACACTTCTATAGGATGTGCACAGCCTATCGTTGCGCGTCACTGCGACAGATGTGCGTGTGTGTTTTACCTGCGCCTTGTCACGCCTCGACACTTGTGTTTTCTTTTTTTCTCGTTGTTGAACGGTTCGCTAAATCTCAGTGCTATGTGCCATAGGAAAGTCGCTAGCGCGGTGCAGATGCTTCTCTGTCCCACGTGACGTTCCCTATCCTTGTTGGTCTCACCTGCGGGACTGGATGTGGAACAACGCCTCTAATCACTGCTACGTCGACGGCTTTAGAGTTGAAGGATCGACGGCGCAGCTCACCAGCTGGTGTTGCCACACGCCTTTCTTTCCTTCATTATCTGTATCATCCAACTTTTCACGCCCTTCTCTTCTCTTCTTGTGCCCTCTCGTTCATTTTTCTTTTTTTCTGAACGCACCCACGTACCAACAACAACCGCACTGACGTAGAAGTCCTCTAGTTGATCATTCACCTGGACATGCATAGAACAGCTTGGTAGTCAAAACAAAACAAAAAGGAACCACAGCTTCACCCACCACAACAGTTTTTTGTCTTTTCTTTCCCTTTCTCCCTCCTATTCGTTACAGTTATTCCTCCCCACCTGTTGATAAAACACAACACTAAGGAGGACATCGCGAACCACACAACTCTTACAATACGCACACATTAAAGTAAACGGCCCTGCCAATAAGGGAGCTGGCGCACACACACAAAAGGTACAAACGCAAACACAAGCAACAAAAACAAAAGAGCGCCTCGCAACGATGAATCTCTTGCATATCATTCTGGCGTTGTTGGTCAACAAGGTGGCGCTGCAGTTCGCCATCTGTGCAGCGTGTGTGGTGGCACCGCTCTACGCCTTGGTGCTGAAGCCCATTGTGCGCTGGTCTCGCTGCCAAGCGGTCCGGCCCGCACCGCCTCCGTCACTGCCGCCATCCGTGACCGCCGTGGAGCACGGCACCCCAGCGCGGCCGTCCACCGCCAGCTCGCGTGCCTTTCTCTCTCCTCCGTCTGCCAGCGCCACGCCGCTGCAGGCCACGCCTGTCTTTCACACAGCCGCCCAGGCGCGGGCGGCGCGGGACCGCAGCGGCAGCGCTTCTGCCTCGGCCACTCCCGTCCGCCACGCAGGTTCGACCGACGCGCCAACAACGGCGGCTGCCACGCTGCCCCCGCTGGAAATCGTCGGCACGGCAATACGGCCGCCACGACCAGTGGAAGAAGAAGTGGAGTACCGCTCTCCAACGAAGCGTTTTGTGTCTGCGCTGAAGCGGCAGATGCAGCAGCGCAGCGC
This sequence comes from Crithidia acanthocephali, assembly GCA_000482105.1. NCBI lineage: Eukaryota > Euglenozoa > Kinetoplastea > Trypanosomatida > Trypanosomatidae > Crithidia > Crithidia acanthocephali. The sequence goes on along the minus strand of AUXI01000649.1, from coordinate 6,279 downwards.
GGTGTTCTTCGGCCGCGATGACAACGCCGCCCTCCGCGCCGCTGTGGCCTTCGGGGAGGTCAACATCCACCGCCCTGCGCGGGGGCTGCCGAGCCAGGACTACCTTGCTCTCCGCCTCTTGAGCCGCCACCAGCGTCAGGCGCTCTACGATGATCTGAACATCACCGACGCCTCGCTGGCCGCCCTCTACGCCAGCCCGAAGTTTCAGGAGTGGTACGGCGCCAACCGCGAGGAGCTGCTTCGTGACGCGCAGCTGCGAGAGTCTTTCTACAAGTGGCGCAGCCTGGCGCGAGCGGTGGTGCTGCTCACGGCGCTGCTGCTGCTGCCGGCGTTCAGTTTCAGCACCGAAACCAACGCGCGGCAGTGGCGCACCTCGCTGACGTCGGGCAGTGGCGGCGCTGCGACGGTGGCAACGGCCCCGTTTGCGCAGCTTCTTCTGACCCGCATGAGCTACATCCAGAACGCACGCTCTGCCGACGTGGTGGCGGCGCACGCGCTGCCCTTCGCCTCCTACATGCGCGCCGATGTGCGCACCTTCGCCGCAGCGGCGGTCAGCATGGCGGAGTGGGTCGCCATCGTGGCAGCCGTGTGCTCCCTCGTGACGAGCTGCTTCATGCCGCGTGGCAGCCGCCGCACCGCCTCCATCGCCTTCGCCGCCTTCCTTGTAGTCCTCCTCGAGTGCGCGCTGGTGCCCGGTGTGAAGGTGGGACTGGGCTTGGGCACGGTGCTCATCGTCACGGTTGTGGGCACGAAGATCCGCCGAGCCACCGGGTGACGTTATCGTTAGGTGTGGGTTTTTCAAACACCTCCCATGTTCGACAAGTGAGCCGCCTCATCTTCTGGTGTTCGTCGATCACCGTTTACTCTTTGGCGCGGTGTGCTGCACCCACAGCAAAATCACACACTCCTTTTGGTGTGTGTGCGTTTCGCTGTTGCGCTCTTCCACGTTCGACTTTCCCCCTGTGTCCCTCTTTGTCGTTACTGTTCCTTTTTTTTTTTTTCTACTTACCCTTTGGTGTTTTCTCCTCGAAGAAACACGCGCGTCGTGAAGGCTGCTGAGCCTCTTTCCATCTTGGTTTGCTTTTCATTTTTCGTTTTCTTGTGCGCTTCCAATCGCATCATCCTTTCCTCGATAGATCTGTAGATGTGGAAAAACAAGATGTGATTTTCAAAATCGAAGACGGCCTACACTCGGCGGATGTAAGCACGCGTTCAAAGACGTCATCACTTGCTTTCACGCGTGTTGCCGAGAGTGAATGCTCTGATTTTTTGGAAAGTGAACGTGAGCTTCTCAGTGGGTGAGAGAAATGCAACCTCTCCCTATTATCCACGGACTTACTGTAGCCTTCCACACTCCCTCCGTAGTTGGAAGGCGAGAGAGATGCTGTCCTCGCAGCCGCGTAACCTGTGGGCTTCCGCTATTAAGCAAAGCCATCCACAAAAACTCCTGCACTGTGTGTACCCTCATTTTCCCTGCCTTTCACCTGCTCCCTCACTTCTTGTTTGTTTCGTTGGAAATGCGCTTGCTTCTCAGAAGCGTACATCCACCTATACACCCTTCGAGCCCTGACGCTTTTGTCCTTTGTAGGTGTACATCGAAAAGCGCACCTCTTCAGCTCTGAAACACCCTTACTCCTTTCTCCTTCTCCAACACCACCTTCTCTCTTCACACATATATACCTCTTCTTTCTCTCTACACAGCGACTCATATTCTACCAAAAACAAAATAATATTAGTATTGAGATCCACGGTGTTCGCCGCGGTAATCGTTGTCGCCGTCACCATGGACCACGACTTCTCCAAGCCGCAGTACTTCCTCGGCTGCTCCTGCACGCTCCTGTACGCCGGTCTCGTGGCGGCTGCCTACTTTGACATTTCTACTTGCCCCTATGTGTACGACCGCCCCGCCTCGACAGCGCCGCTGAAGATGCCTGACGCGACGCAGGCGTGCGACGACGTCGCAAACATCCACCGCTCCCTCTTCACCTCCCTCACCTCTGCGGGTGGCCTGTCGTGCCACATGGTCGACATCATCGTGTGGGCCTACGTCATCGGCTTGATCGTCTTCATGTCCTTCAAGTACGTCACGTACCGCCTGCAGGGCCTGCACTACTTCTTCCTCGACTACTGCTACTTCCACAACGCCGTCCTCCTTTTCTTTCTGCTGTGGCGGCTGGTGGACGTGGAGTGGGCGGAGCAGCCGATCGTCTCGTGGGCGTCGCACATGCCGTCGTGGGGCTGGCTGAGCGACAACGCCACGGCGGGCGGCGCAGGCGCCGGCCTGCTGAACCGCACGACGGCCGCGTCAACAGCGGAGCTGCAATGGCGGCATCCGATCCTCACCGGCACCCCGTTGCACGGCGAGTCCATGGCACGCCGCATCGTCCCTTCCACCGCACGCAGCTTCCGCCTGGACGGCATCTACCTTCCCGTCTCTGTCGACATCTTGACGTGCGGTTACGTGGTGGCCCACCTCACCGAGGCCGAGGTGCTCTCCTCGTTCGTCCTCTTCTTCTCGCTGCTCGCCGGCTCGTGCGGGCCCATCCTAGGCGCCATCGTCATGTGGAAGAACGCGCTGCTCTTCCACTCCTTTGACCGCATGTCCTCGTGCTACCTGCACCTCGCCCCTGGCATCGTGCAGAGCCTGCTGCTGCACCGCCTCTTCACCTCGGCCCGTCGCGAAATCGAAAGCGTCGACGCCGAGCAGCTCTACGCACAGATCAGCAAGTTTGCCAGCCAGATGCAGATCCCCGTGGACAACCTGCTGCCCGCCATGCAGGCCATCCTACTCAACCAGACAGAGCCCGCCGCAAGCACGGCGAAGGCGGCGGCGGCGACGGTGTCGCGTGGGCCGGCGCGGTTGCTGTCCTCCCTCCTCTCCACACTCTCGCTGAAGCAGCAGCAGCAGCAGTTCTCGCAGTACGCCGCCTCCCACCGGCTGGAGGCGCTGTGCGGCTACGGCACCCTCTGCTACGACTTGCGCCGCGCCGTCACCTTCGGCAGCCTGCTGCGGCTGCACCTCTTCATGTTCTGCATCTGGCAGGTGTTCTACCACGTCTTCAACGAGTGGCGCCGGCACTCGCGCGAGAAGGCGTGGAGGAAGCACATGGCCAAGGTGGAGCGGGAGAAGGCGGAGTTCATGCAGCTGACTGGGTCCACGGAGACCGAAGCGGAGCTGCTGCGGCCGAGCATGGTGATCAGCGAAGGCGCTGGCGGCAACCCGGCCGAGCGCATGACGTCGTACACGTGGATGATGGAGCACCCACCGGGCGGCCGCCGCGGTCCTCTCGCGCGCTTTGTGATGCTCTTCGGCAAGGGTCGGCTGCCGACCACGATCATGTTCCAGGTGACGCAGGCGATCCTGCACTCCATCTTTTTCACCTGCAGCTTCCCAGTCATCTATGTGTGCTTCCACCACACCCTCAGCGCCTGGCCGCTGCTGGCGTGGGTGATGACGTTTGCGTGCGTCTGCGTGTACAACGCCGCGTGCGTGAACAAGAAGTGGATCGCGAAGCTGCAGCAGATGGCGACGAAAGGCATGGAGGCGGAGCGGCACGACCAGCTGACCAAGTCCATGGCGGCCGCAGCCGCGGCGAAGAGTGCAGCTGCCGCTGCCACCTCTAACGGCAAGAAAGCGCAGTAGCGCTATTCCGAGCGTCGTGACACGGGCTCGGCTCGCCTTCGCTTTACCTGCGCACCGCTTTCACCACTCTCTGTACCGCTCATTGGCCTTTGTTTCTCTGATCATTTTTCTTGTGTGTCTATCGCTCGGCACTCCCATCAATCCCATCTGATTCCCCTTTTCGCTTCTTTTTATACATTTTTTTCTTCTTCTTGGCCGATTCTTCTTTTCGTCTCTTCGACTTCAGTTGCTATTTCTTTTCTCTCCATCGACGCAGAAATCCAACTTGATGTTGTCGCATAAGGAGCGGAGACGCCTGCAAACGTCGCTGGCAAAAATAACGTCGCACTTTTCGTCGCGCGCTTGAGTGCGGAACTGTGTCGAAACATGTGCAGTGCGACACCGTTTTTCATACATTTTTTCCCCCACCATGGCTCTCATTTCCTTTCTTACACCCCACTACTTTCTCTGCTTTTCTTTGGACGTTTTCGCAACGCGACGTGGCAGTCACCATCATCCGCGTCGTTTGAAAGTGCTGTCGATTCGACGCCAGCACGCAAGAAACAGGAGCACCACATCACATTCCAATCGAACTGCTGCAGCTCATTGGCGATGAAGCGTAGCTACCGCGACAACAAGCCGCGGTTTCACAAGCACCGGCAAGGCAAGATGCTCTTGCCACACAACCAACTCTCCGGCCTGTTCTTCACAGTGAACCCGCGTCAGGAGTCGCGAGCGCAGCGCGAGGCTCAGCTGTACCTGTCTACCCTCACGCGCGACCTTGAAGCTGCACAAGACGGCTTTGCACGCAACACCAGTGAACCAACTGCCGCCGACGACAGCCACGGCAACATCCCTGCGAGCAGCGGTGGCGAGAATGCTGTGGCGGCGCCAACTACATCTGCTTCGCTGTCGAGCCTGCTGGCGGCGGAGCTGGCGGCGTGCAGCGCGCAGGACCAGCGCGGCAACCGCTTCAACGCCGGCAAGCGGCCTCGCGCGGAGGACGACGACGCGGAGGGCGGCGATGACGCCTCCGACGGCGATGACGGTGATGACAGCGGCGAAGGTGGGGGCGCGCCGACGCGCAAGCGCCGGGATGCCCTGCAGCGGCGCAGCGAGTGGTTCGCGCCGCTCGAGACCGGCTGCAAGGGCTACCTCTTCCTGAATGTGCCCGTTGTCAACGCGAAGGTCACGTGCTCAACCTGCCACGCGGGCTCGAGCACGCCAGCGGACGCGACGACGTCGGGCAGCGGCGTTGCGAGCGACGCGCAGGAGTCAGCTGCGATGGAAAGAGAGAATGGCACCGGCAGTAGTGCGAGCGGCATGGTGCCGCACACGATTGTGCTGAACCCTCTCGTCTCACGTATCACGGAGCGCATTTTCGATGACCTGGACGCGAACCCGCGTCCCATTTTCCGCAACTGCTTCCGCCTCATGCCTGCCGAGCTGACGTGCTGCCCGACGCTGCCGGAGATGCAGACAGCGCTGCGGGAACTCCTGTCGCTGCACTTCTCACCGGAAACCACAGCAGGCGCCGCCGTGGCTGCGGAGGACCCGGTAGACTTCAACCAGCCTATCCCGCTGCCGTCGTGGGGGCCAAATCAGCCACGCCGCACGATGCACGCGGTCGCGCTGCAGCTCACGGTGAAGAACAACACGAACGTGGAGCAGAAGAAGGCGTCCATCACATCGGCGTTGGCCGCTGCCATACCCGCCAACCGCTTTATCGTCGTTGCGCAGCCGTCGGCAAAGACGAAGTGCGTGGTCGAGGCGACGGTGTGCGTGTTTGTCGCGCACGCGACGTGCGTGATGGGGCTGCAGCGCCGCGTGACGGAGCGTCGCGGCTTCAACCTGCACGCCGTCGGCGAAGACGCGTTTGTGCTGTCGAACTCGGTGCAGCCGACGGCGTGAGGCTAGCGTAGGTGAACGTGTGTGTGTGTGTGTGTGTGTGGTTTGCAGCTGAGTCTAATTCAAGTAATCGAAGGTTTTTAAGCAGAATACCCTTGCTCCCTTAGCTATCAAGGGTAAAAAGAGAGGTTGGGAGAACGGTGTATTGGAGATTTGGTTTACCACACATTTCTGTAGACCAGAAGTGGTTCTTTTGGGAGGTCGTTTGTAGAAAGTAACGGATTCTTCGCGCGTTGCGCCGACGTCTTCCTCCTGGCTGTTCCACTTTTCTTCTCTCTCTTTTACTCCTGCCTACCTTTTTCTGCTTGCTTGCTTTCGTACTTTCTGAGAATACTTCACTTGCGAGGCGCTCGGTCTACAGCATACTGAGGATGATTTGTCCTAGGCAACTCTTTTGGTGAACGCTTTCTGTGAAGGACGACTCGTGCGCCCCAAACCTGCCTATTCACTTCTGCATTCTCCCTGCCACCATGGGCAAGCACTTGGTTGATCGTTGCACCATCGCTTTGGCAACCAAAAGCCGAACGAGAGAACGCCACCGAGCCACCGAGGCGAAAAAAGAAAGGCTTTTTTTTATTACGTGCGAAACGCCTACCTAGTCATCGCCCCGGGTCATCAAAAACCCCTCTGCTTTTTTCCACACCTCTCCCTGCCTCCCCACCTCCTCTAGGCCGAGCAGTAGCACCACGTCCAGCCGCCTCGGGCCTGCCGGGGCTGCCAGACGCTTTGGGCGAGGGGCACGGACTCTT
>AUXI01000648.1:0-14358 GCA_000482105.1 Crithidia acanthocephali | reverse complement strand
CAGCAGCAGGTGGAGGCAGAGAAGCAAGCACGTCAGCGTGCCGTGCAAGATGCCCAAGCAGCCGCCGAGGCGAGGGCATCCAAGCAAGCAGCAGATGAAGAAGCCGCCCGGCACTCCACCGCCACGACACACCACATGAAGACCTTCGAGGGCGAGGAGTGGGAGATGGTGGTGGAGGACTCGCCGGAGGAGCTGCGCCGTGCCGTCGTCGAGGACGTCGCGGCGATCTGCCAGGTGCCGAACCGCGCCGTGGTGGACGTGGCGTGGGTGCTGGGCAGCCTGCACGTGGAGTGCGACGTGTGCCACCCGGCGAGCGTGACGGCGGCCGCCGTGCAGCAGCGCATCGAGGACGGCCCGTACCCGACGGTGATGGCGCTGTACGACGGCCGGCAGCAGCGCCGCGCACAGCTGCACGCTGAGGCGGCGGCTGCCGCAGAGAAAGAACAGCAGTTGGCGGACTTGGCGCAGCAGCTGCACGACGCCACAGCAGCCCAGGCCGCGCTGCAGCACACCCTGCAGGCCATGGAGCTGACCCGCACCGCCGCGCTCGAGCGGGCGGAGCAGGAGCAACAACAGGCGCTGACCAGAGCACACGACGCCGCGGAGGACAGAGCCAACGACCTGGCCCGACAGCTGCAGGACGCGAAGGCGGCATTGGCGGAGCAGCAGGCACGGCACGCACAGGCGTTAAGTGAAGTGCAGGCCCGCGCGAGCACGTCGGCCGCGGACAGTCAGAGTGCACTGCAGGCGCGGCTGGCGGAGCTGCAGAAGGAGCTGGCGGCAGCGCAGCAGCAGTTGCGGGTGACGAACGACGTGCTGAAAAAGCTGGAGATCCAAAGCCGCAAAGACGCGAAGGAGGCGGAGAAGAAGGCGAACGCGGCGGAAAAAGTCCAACAGCTGCGCACGGCAGAGGCGAAGGGGGCCGAGAAGGCTACCGCTGAGGCGGAGCGGAAGCTGCGAGCGGCGCAGGCTGCGCTGCAAGAGCAGGGAAAGCTGCACCACAAGGAAGTCGTGCGTCTGCTGGGGCAGCTGGCAGAGAGCGAGAGGGCGCGGCAGGCGTTGCAGGACGCCCACACCTCCGCACAGGCGGCGCAGCAGCAGGAAGAAATGCGGCAGAAGTCGCTGACGGCGGCGCAGGATCGCTGCCACGACGCGCACGCCCATGTGGTGGAGGCGATGCAGGCACAGCTGCAGGCTACGGAGGCAGCCGACGCGTCCTGCACGGCGGAACAACAACGGCAGGCGGAGGCCACCGCGGCGGCGGCGACACGACGCACGGCACGTCGTGCAGCGTTGGAGGAGATTTGCGGCCGCGTGAAGGAACTCGCCCAGCGTACGCCGCCCGCTGGTGCCGCCGCGGAGCACACGGCGTCCCCCTCCTCCGCCCAACAGCGACACGCGGAGGAGGCCAACACGCACAAGGAGGAGCTCGGCCGTGCACTGGCCACGCAGCTCAACGCGGTGAAGAAGGAAAAAGACGACGCGGCCGCCGCGGTGGCGCAGTCGCGGCGCGCCACCGCCGCCCATCAACGCAGCGTAGAGGCGGCCGGTCAGGAAGTGGCGCGGCAGCGAGCCGTGAAAGCGGCGGAGCTCGATGGCATTCGCGCCTTGCAAGAAGCCGCCAACGGCGGGGCAGACTCCGGCGCTGCTGCTGCTGCAGTCTCAAACAACTCAGCCTTATCGGGCGACGACGGTGGCCTCGGAAAGGAGGACGAGCTGACCACGCTCAGCGCGCACGTCGAGGAGGCAACGCAGCGCTTCGCCGCGTCGCAGCAGCTCCTTGCGTCAGCGGAGGAGCAGCGACTGCAGGCGTGTGCGGAGGAGGAGGCGGACGTGGCGAAGCTGCTGCAGAGCATGGATGCGGCGAACAACAGCGAAGTGGCACAGCTGATGCGGGACGTGCACGAGTTGGCGACGAGTAGTTTTCTGCAGCGGCATCAGACAGCGTGGATGAACACGTGCCTCTGCGGGCTTCTCGTGGCGGCAGTGGCGACGTTGCAGTACAAGAAGTACGCGGTTTAGAAAAAAAAATGGAAAAGGGTGTCCGCGCGCCTCAGGTGTGTCTTTTTTTTTTGTTGTTAAGCGTGCACATGTTTGACGTGGAGTGGCGACTACGTGAATGCTTTGCTCTTCGTTCTTTTTTAAAAGGCTGACCTTGGTCTCAGCATTGTTTTTCTTTTTCTCTTTACTCCAGTTTGTTTTCATTGTCACAAAGGAGCCAAACCTACCTCTTAAAAGCTAGTTGGAGTTCCACCATCGCGGGCATCCACGAAGAGGCGTCCTACTGCACTGCCAGTCGAGGAATCTGTACCACTTGTGTTGCACGCCTTGCAGCCTTCGTCGTCTTTCACAATGAGGGGCACTCTCTCACTTCGATCCCCTGTCTGCTCTCTTCATCTTCCCTTCTCTGCTTCTCTGTCAATAGAAACCAGCAACGCTGCGAAGAGCTCAACGGATCTCTTAAAAAGGAAAAAAAAGCATCTATACACACACACACACACACACACACCATCTCTCTCCAGCAGTGGCCTGTAACACCTACGTCAAGGTTTTTTTTAATAATATAATAACAAGAAAAGCACCGTCTTTCAACGCGCAAGACATCAAAAAACTTTAACGCGCGGACTCTTCTTTTTTTGTCAGCCTGTCAAACGCATTTGCCTGACACCCCTGTAGCGGCCTCTCCTCTTCACTACACACATAGAAAACCCTAACGAATCCAGTTTTTTTTCCTTTTTTTTTTACGGACAGGTCATACAGCTTTCAATACACGGCTTTCCTTCGTTTTTATTTTTACTCTTTTTCTTCCTGTCTCTCTCTCTGAGTTTCCCTCGTTGACCGGAAACTATTCTCTGTTATAAAAACTGTTTAAAACGCAACCAGACGAAAATGCCGTCGCGCCGCAAAAGAGGCCAGCGCGGTCCAACGGACCCACCGCAGGGCTTCGAGAACGGCGGGGTGCAGTCCGATGAAGAACAGCAGCAGCCAGAAGAGCAGATGCACGCAGTGGAAGGTGAAGGGCAGGTGAGTCCGCAGACCACCCCCACACCCACCTCTACTGCGTTGACGACGGCGACGACGCCGTCCCGTCAGCTAGACGAGACGAATCTCTCCGTCTTGCTGGATGAGGAGGATTCCTACCGACTTGTCTACGAGCACGACGAGCACCTTGCCCGCATTCGCGCCTACACCGACTTCTACGATGCCCTCGCGCTGATGAACCGCACGGGCAGAGGCACCGCCACCGCCGCTACGGGAGGCCTCAACTCCCCGAACCCGCACGCGCCACCGTCGCCTGATCACACCCCGACCGACGTGGCGGTGCGCAGCGAGAGTGCGCCGCTGACGCCTTTCACCTCGATGGACCGTGAGATTATCCTCGCCACGACGGCACCACCGGGCGCCTACGAGGGTCGCATCATCGACCCTCGTGTGGTGGGTCGGCTGGAGGCGGAGAAGATCCGCCTGGCGCAGGAGTTGTTGGCGAGCCAGACCACCATTCAGAAACTGCAAGCCTCCCTGCAGGTGGCACAACAACAACAACAGCAGCAGCAGCGAAAGCCCACCGTAGTGCAGCGTACCTCGAGTCTCGACGCCGTGGATGTCGCGCCGCTTCAAGAGGCATCGCACGCACCACCGCGACCGCCGCTCGCGTCGCCGAGCTCGCTGTCCTCGCTGACGAACTCCGCCTCGCGGGGGCACAGCGCATCACCGCCGACGGAGGGGTTGGCAGCGGAGCCGGTCACGCAGGTCACCCCGCAGCCTCCAGCGCAGTGGGAGGAGCAGGCGGCACCGGTGCGGTGCACCACGCAGCAATTCCTTCCACAACAAACGCAAATGCCGCTGCAGCAGCGCCTCCCTCGTCCCTCCCCGTCTCAGCGCCGTCATGCGGCTTCCCCGCAGCCACCGGCGAAGTCGATCGATGTGGCAGACTTCTTCTGGACGCTGCAGGTAGCGCCGCCGCCAGCCGACCTGCACGAACGCTGCGGCTACCCGGACCACTGCCACGCCACGGCAGCCCTGCAGCCCCCTCTCGATGGCGAAGCCGCCAGCAGCGGAGGTCATCGGCTCTACGGCACAACGAGCACTCACAACAACAGCAGCAACCTCAACTCCACCGCTGCGGCGCGCGAGGAGGCCGTGGCGCTGGCGTGCGAGAGCGCCTGGGTGGACTCCAGCTTCTACTGCTACAACATCATGGAAGAGATGTCGTGCCTGCGGGTGGTGCGCAGCTGGGAGGACGTCGCGGACGACGAGACGACGCGCAAGCCGCTGGCCCAGATGACGGAGGAGGAGGTGACGCGGCTGCTGCTGGACCGCACGCCTGCCACGGGGCGATCACCGGCCACCACGCCAGGGCAGCAGTCGCTGCAGTGTCTGCCGAGTCCGCTGCCGCTCGACGCGAATGCGAACGCGACAGCGTGGCCGATGTCGGCGTCGTCGGCCGCTGTTCCCTCTGCCGGTACCGCGGACACAAACAACAACAACACCGCAACGGCGTACGCCGCGATGACGTTTGGCAGCTACGGCGGCGTGGTGAGTCCACAGGTGGCCTCTGCCGCCTCGCAGCGTTACCGCCTGCCCTACCTGCAGCGGCTGTGGGTGACGTCGGTGCTGCGGCAGTATCTCCTCTTTCTCCTGCTCACCATCACCTGTGTGCTGCTGCTCATTCCTGGGATGATGATCGGTGCCACGAACGTCTTCGAGGCGGCGGAGGGCGACGACTTCTACGCCACGCGCAACCGGTACGGCCGCAGTGCCCTGCTCGTCGTGGCCCGCCTCGGCTCGTGCGGCCTCGTCTTCCTCTGCTTCTTCGCCTTTGTCTGCGCGGAGGACGGCCGGCGGCAGGCAGCCGCAGCGGGTATGTCGACCATCACTTCGACCGATCGCGTGTCCTCGCCGATCTCGTCACCAGCCGGCACCGGCGAGAGCGCCGTCCACAGCAGCAACAACAACAACAACACAGCTGGCGTGCGCACGACAGGGACGACGGAGCGACCCACGCCGATGGGCACGCTGGTGCACGCCGTGCTCTGCTCCGGTGCCGCGTTGCTGCTTGCCGGCTCCGTCCTCTTCAACTACGGCTGCGGCGCCCGCAGTCTCGCCATTGCGCTCGTTGGCATGGCGCTCTACGGTGCCGGCGAGGCCCTGCTGCTGGGTGGCATCGGCACCATCGTCAGTGCCGAGGTCGGGGTGGTGGCCAGCGTCAATGTGAGCTTGCTGATCCTCTTGTCGAACTGGCTGGTCGTGAACGCTTTCGGCTGCTTTGCGCTGCCGAAGCTTAGCTACTACGTCTACACCCCCTCGCAGCTGCTGCAGTCGCAGGTGTACACGACCGCCACGATCAGTGCATTCGTCTTTGGCCTCATCATGCTGTGCCCGCGCGACCTCATCGAACGTGCCGCCCACGCCCACGCCAAGTATCTGTCGCCGCGCAAGCTGCTCTCCGCAGCACGCCACGACGTCTCCCTGTGTTTTTACCTCCGTGCACTGACGGTGGGTCTGCTGACCGCCGGTGCGGTGCTGGTGCTGGTGGCTGGCGCGGCCATCTTCGTGCCGCCGCAGGCCGAAGCCGCGAGCGCCTCCGAGTCGGTTCGGGCGAAGGAGTTGATGGGCCCCGGTAGCGGGAAGCACAGCACGGCGGACACGGCCACCGATGCCGGCTTCATTGCCGCCTCGATGGATCGCTGGGCCTCGCAGCAGCGACACGCCTCCGTCTACCTCTTTGCCTTTGCCCTGCTGCTCGTCCCGCTCTGCTTCATTCCGCGGCTGGCGGCGGCGATCAACCGGTGGTGCCCGGTGGTGATCATGACCTCGCTGCTGTGTCTGATGTGGTCGGCAAGCACTGCCTCCTCGTGGACCACGGTGCTCGGCTTCAGCCCGACCGTGGCAGGCAACGCCGTCAACGGTGGTGGCTCCTCTGGGGGTCGGAAGGTGAGCAAGCTGTGGACCTTGTGGATCTGGAGCGGGAAACACTACGTCTTTAATCCGTCCATGCAGTTCTGCGGGGTGGCGACGGGTGTCATCTACACCATCGTCGTGAGCAGCCTGCTGCGCTCCATCGCGAATGCCGGGGTGCAGCTGCCTGTGCTGCACCCAGCTCGCTGGGGCATGGCCTTCCACGAGCACGAGCACAGCAGTGGCCGCCACTCGCACCGTCACGGTGCCAAGGACGCCTCCTCCGCCTCGCCTTCTGAGGCGTCGCCGCTGGTGCCGGCCAATCGTCAGGCAACAGACAGCGGCCACAGCAGCGGGGACGTGGCGGCGGATGCCGACCTCGACGTCGGGCCGACGGCGGAGGATTACTACATTGACGAGCGAATGCGCTGCGTCCGCATGCAGCTCCGCGGCGGCCCTGCCGTCATGACGGTCCTCGTGGCGCTGCTGATCCTGATTGTGCTGTTGTGCTGTGTGACGGTGTCGATGGTGGCAGCAGCGCTGCTGACGGACAGCACGGAGAATCCGATCTACGTGAACGTGGTGATGCCTGGTGTCACCTGGGATGAACACCTGCTCGTGAAAACGGTGCTGACAAGTGTCTTCGGGCTGGCGATGATTGTACAGTGGGTGGAGGTGTTCCACCGCCTCTGCTGCTCCTGCTGCTGAGGGAGTGATAACGGTGATGCGGGGCATCCCTTTGATTTAATGCAGTTTATTAATATATTTTTTTTCTCTTGCTCACTTGAGAACCCTCACCTCGTTGGTGCCCTTTGCTTTCCTCTTCTGTTGTTGTTGTTTTGATCGTTGCCATGTGGCGGGTGATTTTTTCTTTTTTTTTACCGATGTGCTTTGTTTTTCCGATAGTTTCTGCGATACGTACATCCACACCCAAAAGAAGAGTAAATACAATAAACGTTTCAGCAGTTGTCTCCCTCAACTCTGAATTTCCTTTTTTTTATTTTTGCGGTTGGTGTGTTTTGGCACTATAAGTGTGTTTTCTGTTGATCTCTCAAAATGCCTTTGTGTACTGGCTGCGAAGTCAGTCAACGCCATCAGAAGCGAATTCTTGGCCTTCTCGAAGATTTCTTTCGGCTCTGCGCTGCCGCTGGCGCTGACTACCCATTCAACCCTTCATGCCACGCTAAGGAAGAGGTGGAAAATGATGTGCGTCTCCTGTGGATTTCATGTCGACTACTGTCCCTATCCTTCTTTTTTTTTATGTATCACGACATGAATTTCACTCGCAGACAGAACATCCATACGATAAACAACTGCGCATTGTACAGCTCCCCCACAACAAGCAGCGCGATGGAGGGCTACGACCGCAACGTGCTCGACTTCGCCACCTACGAGGACTACCTCGACCAGCAGGTCACCGGCGAGGATCTCTTCTTCCTCGAAGACCAGGACGCTGCCCGCAAGATCGTGGAGCTCGGCTACAAAGGCAAGGATGTCCTCAGCCGCGAGGAATTCGAGGCGGCGCAGCAGCTCGCCCGCACCGGTCCGATGAAGCGACGCGAGAGCGCAGAGGTGATCTGCAGCGCCGGCAAGGACGTCGGCGACAGTCCGCTGCTCGCGGCGCTGGCGAAGCGGGAGGAGCTGGTGCGGACCGGCAAGCTCGCCACCATTATCTTTCTGCGGGACTACGTGGGTGGGCAGGAGGTGTCGTCCTACATCGACTTCGGCCACCGCCTGCGCAGCGAGAACTTCGAGGCCTACTTCAACAAGGAGAAGAAGTTGCTGCCGAAGCGGAGTGACCTGAGCTACTACAACTGGAAGACGCACACGCTCTTTTACAACAACAGCCCAACCTTCCAGGTGCTGGCGGATAGCGAGCTGGGTCTTGTCATGAAACATAAGCGCGACCGCAAAGCCATCCACGTCGACCCGAACGCCGCGTCGCCGGGTGACAACTGCAGCCGCACCGTTGTGCCATGCAAAGACTACCTGCAGGTTGTCCTCTACGACCACGTGACACGACGCAAGAACTAGCAAGTGCGCTGCCCGACTTGTGCGGTCGTGTGTGTGGTGCAATGGAATATGTAGGCTTTTGGTTATATTATTTTGTCTGTCTGTCTTGATTATTGATGTACAGCTATGGACTGCAGGGCCGATGTCCTGGACCTCCTTTTGCTTATCCACCTTTCCAAGGATCAAACCATCCGCTTTCTGAGGGCTAAACAGCTGTCCTCGTGGTGCACCTGTGTTGACGCGCCTGCTTTTGTTGCCCTTGCTAATCGCCTTACCTTGACGGTTTTGCGACGGTATCCGTGCGTGTTGTTGTTGTTTTACATACAGAGGAGAGAAGAGCCGTAGTGTTGAGCTTTGTTCATGCACACCTGCCAAGCATGACTGGATTGGAGTATCCTTGACACCTCTTGTCGACCGACAATGCCTCTTTTCTTCACGCATCTACCCTCTTCTTTTTTTTTTCCTTCTCTCCTCTGCTCTCTCTCCCTCTCTCCTATCCGTGATCGACGCATCGCGAAAGAATTCTAGAGCTCACACCGTCTTTGTTCTTTTTTTTGTTTGTTTGTTTTGCTGTTGTTATTATTTCTCGCATTATCCTCCTACTGTTGATCAGTAAACCACATTTATACATAAAAAATAGAAAAAGGGTTTTTTCTCCTTTCTCTTTATCGAAAGCAATCCACTCCGTACCGCCTCATTATTCATTTATTTTCCTCTTTTTTTTTTCTGCATCCGACGTGCAGTTTGTAGAAGACACAATTAAAAAAAAACCTGCTGACAAACGAGATGTCCTCCGACAACAATAACAACAACGCTGCGGCGGCGCAGCCACCTGTCGCGGTCAAGAAGGCGCACCGCGTCACCTTCGGCTACGTCGAGGGCGAAGACCGTGGACCGAACCCGATGAACCCGCCACGTTACCACGAGGACCCCTACTTCTGGATGCGCGATGACGACCGCAAGAACCCGGAGGTGATTGAGCACTTGAACAAGGAGAAGGCCTACTTCGAGGCCCGCAGCGCGGATACCCTGGCCCTGCGGGATGAGATCTATGCGGAGCACATCTCCCACATCAAGGAGGACGACATGTCCGCGCCGTACGTCGACGGCCCCTACCGCTACTACACCCGTGAGGTGAAGGGGAAGTCGTACAAGATTTACTGCCGTGTGCCGAAGGACAAGGAGCCAGGGGACGCGGCGGCGGAGCAGGTGATCATCGATGTGAACCAGGTCGCGGAAGGCAAGGCGTTCTGTGACGTGATGGAGGTGGAGCCGGCGCCGCCGGCGCACGACCTGGTGGCCTACTCCGTGGACTGGAGCGGCAACGAGGTGTACACGATCGAGTTCAAGAAGGTGTCGAACGAGGCGGAGAAGGTGGCGGATGTGGTGGAGGGCACCAACGGTGACATCGTGTGGGGCAAGGACCAATCGAGCTTCTTCTACCTCACGAAGGATGAGACGCTACGGGACAACAAGGTCTGGCGCCACGTCATGGGCCAGCCGCAGTCCGCGGACGTCTGCCTCTACGAGGAGCACAACCCGCTCTTCTCCGCCTTCATCTACAAGGCCGCCGACAGCAACACCCTCTGCATCGGATCGGTGTCCTCGGAGACGACGGAGATGCACCTGCTGGATCTGCGCCAGGGCAACGCGCACAACAGCCTCGAGACGGTGCGGCCGCGCGAGAAGGGTGTGCGCTACGATGTGCAGATGCACGGCACCGAGCACCTCCTTATCCTCACAAACGAGGGCGGGGCAGTGAACCACAAGCTGATCATCGCCCCTCGCGCGCAGCCTGGGGACTGGTCGCAGGTGCTCGTGCAGCACAGCGAGGATGTGTTCATGGAGAACATCGCGGTGCGGGCACGCTACCTCGTCGTGGCGGGGCGCCGTGCCGGGCTGACGCGGATTTGGACGATGACGGTCGACCCGGCCGATGGCGTCTTCAAGGCCGGCGCAGGGCTACGGGAGGTGCTGATGGAGGAGCCGATCTTCACGGTGCACCTCGTCGAGTCGCAGATGGCCGAGTACGAGGAGCCGACCTTCCGCATGGAGTACTCCTCCCTCGCCACCCCCAACACCTGGTTTGATGTGAAGCCAGAGGACCACTCCCGTGTGGCCGTCAAGGTGCGCGAGGTTGGTGGTGGCTTCGAGGCGGGCAACTACAAGGTGGAGCGGCGCTTTGCCACGGCGCCGGACCGCACCAAGGTGCCGCTGTCTATTGTCTACCACAAGGACCTCGACCTCAGCCAGCCGCAGCCCTGCATGCTCTACGGCTACGGCAGCTACGGCCTCTGCATGGACCCCCAGTTCAACATCAAGCACCTGCCCTACTGCGACCGCGGCATGATCTACGCCGTGGCGCACATCCGCGGCGGCAGTGAGATGGGTCGTGCGTGGTACGAGATCGGTGCCAAGTACCTCACGAAGCGCAACACCTTCTCCGACTTCATCGCCGCCGCGGAGTACCTCGTGGAGTCGAAGATGACGACGCCAAGCCAGCTTGCCTGCGAGGGCCGCAGCGCCGGCGGTCTGCTGATGGGGGCGGTGCTCAACATGCGTCCCGATCTCTTCAAGGCCGCCCTCGCCGGTGTGCCGTTCGTGGATGTCATGACGACCATGTGCGACCCCAGCATTCCGCTGACGACGGGTGAGTGGGAGGAGTGGGGCAACCCGAACGAGTACAAGTTCTACGACTACATGCTCAGCTACAGCCCGCTGGACAATGTGCGTGCGCAGGGCTACCCGAACATTATGATCCAGTCCGGCCTGCACGATCCGCGCGTGGCCTACTGGGAGCCGGCGAAGTGGGTCAGCAAGCTGCGCGAGTACAAGACAGACGACAACGAGATTTTGCTGAACATGGACATGGAGAGCGGCCACTTCTCGGCTAAGGACCGCTACAAGTTCTGGAAGGAGTCGGCCATCCAGCAGGCTTTTGTGTGCAAGCACCTCAAGAGTACTGTGCGCATGCTGGCTCGCAAGTGAGAGAACGAGAGCGTGCGTGTGGGTGTACGGAGCAGGGGGTGCTGGAAAAGGCTGAAGTTAAATCCAAAGAATGCTTTTTCTTTCTTTTACGTTTTACAAGGGACACACACACACGAAGACGGCTCTTTTCTGGCCTTGACAAAACCATAGGATGGACCTGTACGTCGACTAAAGGATTGGTCAAACAGCAAGCTTCATTTGTTATTTAAATAAAAAGGTGTGTGTCTTTTGAATTCCCGAACTATTTCCTCGTTTTCTTTTTTTCCTATCCAAGGAATCTATCGAAGAACTATTTGTTTTGTTTTTTACATATGACTATCGCTATAACTGGTTTCAACCCAAAAATGACCACAATAGACGCAGAAGACACGTGTGCGTCCATTGTCGTAGGGTAGTGGAAACGAGTCTGTCTTGGCGTTGAGGTAGCGTCTAAACGGTAGTGATCGACGTGGGATAAGAAAGAGGCGAGCTCTTCCCTCCTTCTACGTTTCGCCTTCTTTTCCTGCGATAGTGGATGTCCTGTAATCAGTTGACGTGCTCCTCTTTCTACGCAGAAAGAGAATAGTGGAGGCAGCTCTAGAAACGAGCTTTTTTTTTTGTTTTTAAGGATGGCTGCCCGCACCGGCACAATCTCCTTAGGACACTGTGTATTGTTGTTGATTGTTTGCTTGTTTGTTTGCTTTTGACTTTGAGCCCTTTCGTCTGCCGCCCGTAAGATCTCTCACCACTTCCTCACTACTCTCCTTCTCTACTTTTGCTCGTTTTCTTTTCCTCCGCAATACAGCGGTGGCATTTGGTGCTGAAAATAAGCATTCCTACCATCAGATACGGACTTACAACAACGAGCTCCGCAAGCACCGGAAACGGTAGACCGAAAAGAAGGTCAGAAGCTTTGACTCGTTCTACTACCCCCTTGTTGTTGTTGTTTTTCTTTTTCTCGTCAACCACCACGCGCCTCGCTGAAGCGTGCAAGCTTGATAGACCACAACAACAACTTCGTGGTTTTCGACCTTCACCAGTTCGTCGAAAACTCTCTCTCTCTCTTTCTTTGTTTTTCCCCTGTTGATGTAAACAAGTACTACTATTATTAGTTTGTCTTTTCTTTTCTTCCCTTAGAACTGGAAGAACCTTTGTCTCCGCAGCACGGTAGCTGCCATCGTCTGAAGCACTCTTGTTGGTTGTTGTTGTTTTTTTGTTGTCTTTTTTTGTCTCACCCACTGATTGTGCGTCAGCCATCTGTCTTGATCCTTTAAAAGGCCTTGTTGTGAACCACGTGGAGAAAAACAAGAGGTTTTTTTCCGCCTTTCTTTGCTGTTGTCTCTCTCTCTCCCTCTATACTATTTTCTCTCCTTTGCAGCGGAAGGTGAAGAAGTACTGACTTTCGCATTTACCTACTTTTTCGCCTTTGCTTACACTCCGCTTTCGTTGTGGTTTCTCTGACGCGCGATGGCGCTTGTCGAGGAAGCTCGAGCGCAGCTGGAAACGGAGGTGGCGTCGTACATCCGCGGCGCACAGCAGCCGTTCAACCCGGTTCTCCCCTCCACCGATGAACCCCTGATTGCCTTGGGCGTCTCCCCCGCCAGGAAGGCAGCAGCGGGGGGCAAGAGGGCCCCTGACAGCGGCAACGCCATGGCGGCCTCGGCCGCTACGGCCGTTGCCGCGACGACGAACAGCCCGTCCCCCACCCGTCCCGGCATGCAGAAACAGGCCCGTGCAAAGCTGCTGGAGGGGATCAAAAAGCTGCAACGCGCCACCTTCATCGCGGCACAGGTGGGCAAGGACGAGTCCAGCACGCTGGACGGCAGCGGCGGCCATGACGGGTTTGTCGGCTTCCTCTCCCGCCGTGGATCACGCATGGACGGCGGCGGCGGCGGCATGTCGCGGCAGCCCAGCATGCAGTCCCTCAACATGACGAGCAAATCGTCCTTTGCCAACCTGCCAGCCCTGCCCGCCACGGCGACCCGTCCCACCAGTAACACGAGCAAGCGGGGTGAGAAGACGAAGAAGGGTGCGGTGGGGAATGCAGGACTCGCAGCAGCGGCAACATCCGCGACAGCCGCCACAGCAGGGGGTGAGCGGCGTGCCGATGCACGGCCAGCGAGCCCCCACACCGCAGCTCAGTCACCACAGCAGCAGCAGCAGCAGCGGCCGCCAACCACCGCCTCGCTCGCAGATACGCAGCTGTCGCAGTCTTTTGCGCGGCGGCACCGTGACACCACCACTCGGACGCACTCCACCGCGGCCTCGGCTGTGGGACGCGAGCGCAGCGGCTCCCCGGGCAGCAACGCCGGTGGCGGTGGTGCCGGCAACAACGTCAACAGCGCCGCTGCCCTGCGTCGCCTCGAGGCGTCGCTGGCCTTCACGAAGCACTGCCTGCACTACGCCGCCACCTTCGCGGAGGCCGGCCTGACGCAGGAGGCGCAGACGTGCTTCCTGCAGCTCATCACGCAGGATGTCACGAGCTACTATGAGCCGATTGTGGCGCGCTGCGTGGAGCGGCGTCCGCGCTCAGCCGTGCGCCAGCAGCAGCAACAGCAGCAGCAACAGCAGCAACGAGAGGCAGCAGCTGCGCCGGTGACGGCGGCAGAAGCGGCGCGACGTCGACGCGCCAGCAAAGGAAAAGCTGGCAAAGACGCGTCAAAGACCAACTTGCTGTCGCCCAACTCAACCGACCTGTCCACGCAGTCCGTCCCTTCACTGAAAGGCTCCTCCGCGAAGGACGCGCTGGCCGCGCAGGAGGCAGCAGCAGCAGCAACGGCGGCGGAGGAGGAGGATGGTGGGGTGAGTAACGTACCAGGCGCCATTCGCGTGACAGACAGCATTGACGTCTTTGCCAACGACGTTCCGCTGCCGCTCGCGCTGCAGGTGTACAAGTGTGTGCTGCGCTACCGGGCCCTCATGACCTTCATCCGCTTTCACGAGACGCTGCAGGCGGACCCGTACGGCGACGCGGCTGCGATGGCGACGAGCACGGCAGGCCTGCGCGGCCCTGGAGGAATTAGTGATGCAGCAGCAAAAGGTCCTGCATACCCTCCCGTTCAGTGCGTCCGCCGTGGTGCAGAGTGAGGAGGCGCGGATAAAAGAGGACGTGGCCCACACCGCGGGTGCAAAGCCTGTCAACGCGATCGTTGTCGCCGGTGGTTGCAAGCTGGTGGATCTGCTCGCTGAACCAGTGCCCGCGAAGTCGAGCCTTACCATCCTCTCCGTCGCCTCCCTCGCGGACGACCCGCCGCCGCTGCTGTACGCCGTGGAAGAGGTGGCAGCCCCGGTGCTGTTCACCACGCAGCTGTACGTTGCACGGATGGCCGAGGAGCTCCTCGGCTACGTGCGCGGCACGACCACTCGAGAGATGGCGCAGGTGTCGAGTGAGCTGCGGACGGCGGTGGTGCTGCGCTGCCTGGAGGCGGTGCGGGCGTCGCTCTCCATGTCAGAGCTGCACTTGACAAACCACGCCTTCGT
>AUXI01000647.1:0-14421 GCA_000482105.1 Crithidia acanthocephali | reverse complement strand
ACGAACACGGACGTGACGCGCATCATGCAGTCGGAGGAGGTGCGCCGCGTGCTGAAGCCGAAGAAGCTGCAGCCGAAGAAGGCGAGCCGCTACCAGAAGCCGACGAACGGCATCAAGAACCGCCGCCTGCGCCTGCGCCTGAACCCGTACGTGAAGCGCGAGACCGCCGCCGCGAAGGGCCTGCGCAACAAGGCCAACCGCGATGCCCGCCGCCAGTCCAAGGCGACCCGCATTGCGAAGGCGAAGAAGGCCGCGACGAAGACCGCGAAGAAGTAAGCCGCTGGCTCGCTCGACCTCGCACTCGCACTCGCAGGTGCTCGCACACGCGTGCTTGAGTTTTTCGGCTGACACGCCGTAGTCTGTTAATTCTCTTTCTTTTCTTTTCTGACCCGTTCGACGGCTGTCGTCTTTTCTCATTTCAAACCACAAAACGACAAGAAAGCGAAAAACAACGAGAAGAAGAAACCGACGGTTTCGAAGCTCTGGCGTTGGAAACGCTGTTGCTCTCTTGCACTGACGAGTCCCGTCGGCGCGAAGCATCAGGGTGTGGCTTGTGCTGATGGATTCCGCTGTTCACCGTAGGACGCAAGCGGAGGACTCAGAGTGCGAGTCCTTGGTCAAATCGACTACTTTGAGTTGTGCACCTCTACCGCGCACTTTCCTGATATCGTTGAGCGAGTGGGTGCCTGAGGAAGTTTGTGCGTCCCGGCTGTAAATAGGCGGTGTGAGCGAGATGAGGAGGACCGCTTTTTTGATGTTGAGGAGCCCAGCTCTTCACACGTAGAGCTCTGTGTCGTCTCCCACTAGCAAGAATCTAGTTGCATTGAAATCAAGCTGTGTCTATGTGAAGCTGTCCTTCTTTCCACTTTTCCTAGTTCTCTTTCAAAAGGCTGATCGTTTTTTTTCCTTCTTCTTCAGTCCGTTCTCGTCACGCTTTACCTCTGCGCTGAGGTGCATCGATCCCTTTCTTTCCCCTTTTCTCAGACCTTTATATAGTGGTCACTCATTAGCATCGTTTGCATATCTGGGTTCACACTTCATATCTATAAGACAACAACAACAACACTCAAATGACGGAATTCCCCAAGCTGGCGCGGATCAAGTCGGAGGATGAAAACATGGAGAAGATCCACGTAGCTGCCCGCAAAGGGCAGACGGAGGAGGTGCGACGGCTCATCGACCTCGGTGTGAGCCCCACGATCCAAAATCGTTTCGGCTGCACCGCGCTGCACCTCGCGTGCAAGTTCGGCTGCGTGGATACCGCGAAGTACCTGGCGAGTGTCGCAGAGGTGCACTCCTCATGGCACGGGCAAAAGCCGATTCATCTCGCCGTCATGGCGAACAAGCCCAATCTCGTGAAGGCACTCGTGGAAGGGGCGAAGGCGCGGGGGCAGTCCGTGGAGCTGATGCTGAACGAGTGCGATGAGCGCGACGTCAGCGAGATTGGCCGTCACGTGAAGCACTGCAAAGGACAGACGTCACTGCACTGGTGTGTCGGCTTGGGGCCGGAGTATCTACCGATGATGCAGCTGCTGGTCCAGCTCGGCGCGTCGCCGACGGCCAAGGACAGGGGCGATGAGACGCCGCTGATGCGGGCGATGGAATTTCATTGGCCAGAGGCGATCGACACGATGTTAGATAACGTCGCAAACAAAAATGCGTTGCGGCTGGACTTCATGGACAAGAAGGGTCAGTCTCACCTGCACTGGGCGATTCTTACGAACAACGAACCCGTGGCACTGCGCTTCATTGAGCTGGGCCACAACGTGAACATGGAGGATGCCGAGCACGTCGTGCCGCTGTACCTCGCCGTGCAGGCCGCCATGGTGCCGCTGACGGCAAAGCTGGTGGAGCTGTCAGACGTCTTTCTCGTTCAGAACTGCCCCTTCCACAACGGGACGACGGTGGTGCGAGAGCGGATTGCGTGGCTGGACTTTGTGCCGACGGACGCGGCGGCTGAGCCGGCCAAGCTGGAGGTCATCCGACTCTTCCAGGCGAAGCTCAGCGAGGTCACGGCGGGACTCGGCGACGGCGCAGGCGGCGGCGAGAAGAAGAAGAAGGGCGCGATCAAGCAGATGAACCTGGCACCGTCGGCGCCGTACCGCGAGCGTGCGCGCAGCCGCACGAAGAGCACGACGGTCCGCAAGTAACACAGTCGAGCACCTAATCTTGTGTAGGACAGCAGCAGAACGCACGTCTACACGCTTCTTAGGGTCGGTCGACTCGGTTGTCGTTTGACGTGCAGGTTCGCCGCAAAGAAAGGGAAACGACACTCCTCGCTTTACAGCAGAGTTTGACAGGGACCGTTTTTTTGGGGCCGCTGTGCAATGTGAATGTCCAGCACACAATCGTTTATGTGGCAGGCGTTGCTATCCTTTTCGATTCCTTTTCTTTCTTTCTCTTCCCGAGCGGCTTAGCAAGAGACAAGTCCACACACTCAGAGCTCTTGTTGCACTGCGGAGGATGCGCAGTGACAGCCCTAAGCTGACAGTGATGGCAGCGCATAGACTGTGCTTTCCTTCTACTGTTTTTTTTTTCAATCTTCTGTGAGTGCTGGTGCTACTTTTCACCACATACCCTTGTATAGCCTCTTGTTTTGATCCACCCTTGTGCTCTGTTCATCGTCTTTTCATGGAGTACTGCTGCCCCGATGTACATAGTTCTCTGAGATGTTTATTTTTGAAACCAATTTCGCATGCCTCTCTGAGTGAGAGCTCGTCGACGCTGACTGATGCAGGTCGAGGCATGTTGATACTTTCATTCCGAAAGAAGAACGAAGGCAGTGGTCGGCAAAGGAACGGGGCAAACTGTCGAATCAGGAAAGCCACATTATGGCCTGTTGCGTGGGCTTTCCCCTGGTTCTCCAAGCAAGTAGAGAGGTATGAAGCAGTTCAAAATGATGACGACGGCTTTTCTCTTTATCTCTTTGGAGTTTTTTTTTTTTTTCGTGAGCAGCATGGTCACCTCGCAACGGTGTTCTCTCGTCTCACACAGGTATTGAACTGCTCTGCGGGTCAGGAACGATTGGCCTCTTCTTCCTCTCTTTCTACCGATGTTGCCAACTATGCAGCATACGTGACCAGACTGCCCGACTCTTTGAGGAACTCCCAATGCTCTCTGTTCCTATCCTCCTTCATTTCTTTCTTTTCGTACTTTTTTTTTTGTCTGTCTTGAAACGTCTTGTTGTTGCATCTTTTACTCTGTTCTATCGATCAGGAGTCCCTCAAAGAAAACTTTTTTCTTTTTGTAGTATTTTCAAACGCTCTCGCAGCTGGACACCGCGCACGGCGAAGCGTTGCGCAGTAAGATAAGAAAAGAAGTTACCGCTTCTTTTTTTATTGAGTGACGGTGGCGCAGTGTTCCATTCCAACGTTCTTGTGAGTCTATCGCCTGTGACGGCGGACAACTTCAAACGACCTCGGCTTCGATTCACCCCTTTAAGAGAAGAAAAGGTGCTTACGTGAGCTTCTTGCGCATCGAAAACAACTCGACGATTTGAGTCACGCGTCGCTGGCCATGGACTTCAACCCGATTAACATCGAGGAGGATGGCTACACGCAGCGGCAGAACGGCGTGACAGACCCGCACACTCAGAGCAGTCGCAGCGGTACCGCCATCTTGAACCAACACTCCACCTTCGGCGATGCCTTGCGCCTGTGCCGCAACGCGTTCCACTACCACACGAGCTGGTCCGTGCCCTACCCCGAGGTGCCAACCTCGCCGATGCTCTACTACCCTGACGAGTACCGCCGCATGGTGGAGTCGTCGGTGCCGCTTGGGGTGATGCAGTCGGAGCTGGACGCGATGCAGCTCGGTGTGCTCGACAGCATCCCACTCGCCTACTACCCGCTGAACCCGACCGCGATTGACGAGGCGCGGCTCGCGATGCGCCGCAGCCTCGCCCGGCGGAAAGCGGCGGAGGCGGCGACGGCGGACGGCGCTGCGGCTTCCGCTGCGTCCAACGTCGCCGGCCGGCCGGAGCTGCGTGGGCGACTCGCCGCTGGCGACGCTGAGATTGCCCGCATCATCGTCGACCCCAATGAGATCCAAATCCGCAACCTGCCCTCGCTCACCCACGTCCAGCGCCCCCTCTACACGGACATCGGCCTCGTCTCGCAGGAGGACCGCCACGCCGCGCGTGTGGCCCGCACGCAGCCATCCGCGCCGCCGCCGCCGCCGTCGACCGCCGCCGTGACGACTGCTGACATGCTGCGGCAGTGGCGGCTCGATGTGCAGACCTCTTTTCATGAGGCGAGTGAGGTGGACGATGGGTTTGCGCGGTTTATCGCTGCGGTGGCGCACGCGAAGCTCGGGCTGGACCGCGCTGACGCGGCCCACCTGCGACTGACGCGTGCGCTGTGGCGGCGCCTCTTCACCAACACGACCCGCGAACAGCAGCAGAAGGTTTGGTACGCGCTGTGCCGCTTCTCCTCCACCTTCCACGAGACCCGTCCAGCGGATATCGCGGTGGCGCAGATGCACCTCGACCGCGCCTCGCTGAAGCTGCCCGACTACGCGGAGAGCTGGGTGCCGCTGCTGCGGTCTTACGTCGAGGCTGTGGGTGACTACGCCGCCTCCCTTGCCGGCGGTGTGGAGCAGCGCCGCGAGCACCTGCAGTTCCACGACAAGGAGCTGGATCAGCTCTACACCGGCAGCATCTACACGAACATCGACCTCGAAGGCCGGCTGGTCCGCACGAGCGCCGATCGCCAGAAGAGTGCCATCTACCCGGTGGAGGTGATGCCGGTGTACCCGAGCGGGTACCAGGCGGCAGCCGAGAAAGGACCGGCGGCGCTGCGGCTGCAGGACACGGAGGCGCTCGACTTCCTCGCGGAGCGCGACGCCTCGCTGCACCACGCCCTGCTTCCGGACGCGGTGCTGCAGAAGTCGGCGCTCGGCCGCCCGCACATGCTGGTGGGCGACTGCAACCTCCTGGTCGCCGAGGAGGGCGACTTCAGCGATGTGCAGCCCGGCTCGACGCTGCGCTACGGCGTATCGGAGGAGAACGCCTACCAGGCGCTGCAGAAGGACCCGCTCAACACCGCGAGCTATTTACTGCGGACGGAGCAGGTGGCGGCGGCGGCGGCAGAGCCCCTCGGCACCAATCACGACGGCCGCTTCGTGACGTACGACCGTATTGGGCACCGCGACATCTACCAAAAGACGAACAACACCGACAGCAGCACACTGTCGCGGTACGTCGTCATCTTCGGCGAGGCCTCCGAGCAGGGCAGCGCGGCTGCGGCAGCGCCGGTGGCGGTGAAGCGTGAGCGGGAGGAGGCAGGTGCTGCTCGCGGCGGTGGAGACGCGGGTGAGATCGCTGCGCCGGCCACGCAGGCTCCGAGAACAGAGTAGCAGCAGCGAGGATGGAAGAAGCTGGCTTTACTCACGTGTAATACATTTAAAAAAAAAGCGGTGCGGGAGGTTGAAAGGTGGTGCGACCTTTCCGTTCCCTAGTGGCTGCTCACGCTGCTGAAGGGGTGAGTGAACGGGAGTTCCGTTTTCCTCTTCTGTTAAACATTTTTTTCTTTTTTTCCTTCCTAAAGCGTTTCTGGAAGAACAATTAAAGAGGTTTTTGAGGCACCTTTTTTTTTTCCGCGAAAGCTGTAGTTGTGCGGGCTGGTGTTGACGATCTAGCCGTGTTTTAGGGCGGATCGTTTTTTTCGAGTTGTGTTTTTCTTTGATGAGGGAATGGTCGTTGTCGCACCCTCTTTTTCTTTGTTTTCTGTTTTTCTGGCGCCAACTTTGTGTGTTTTTGTACTCGGTGGTCCGTTGTTTGCGGACAAACCCGATTTCTCTTTTCTCTCTCTGTCTCTCTGTAACTTGTACATATGTTGCTGGGAAGCTGTTCCTGCTTCCTTTTTTGGTTTAGACAACACAATTGTCATTTTAACATAACACACACGCACACGCACAAAACGACGCCGCGCAAACAAAACACTCGCTTGGTATCCAACGAGTTGTAAAGCAAGAAAGAAGGAACTGACCTGTTTCCGTTCTTAAGGGCGTAAAAAATAAACGCAAAGAAGACAATCGTGGGGGACATGCTGCTACCCGCACGGTGGTTGGTAGTGATGTACGTTGCTTGTCTGCGGTCTCTATTTCGGACAACAAAGGTGCCAGTAGATGGAGGTCTCGCAAGGAAAGGGTACATGCACACTAAACGTTTCCGCCTCTCCTCGATCCGCAGAGTCAACGCAACGGGCGGACTTCAACAGTGGTGTGCGATTTGCTGCCAAACGCGGAGTCCAACGAGAGTGTCTCCCGACAGTGAAGAGGAAGACTCCATCATCTCTCTTTTTTTCTCCTCTTCTTCTCACTCTTTTCTTTTTATTCCTTTTTTTTTCACCTCCCAACGTGTCAAACAATCTAAAAAAAAAAAACGCATTTCTCTACGTCGTACGTCTCTACTGCGCACACACACTGACACCTACTTAGACTAACCACTAACATCACTGTCAACCTTCCCTGCTTCCACAACATTATCCAGCACGTGTGTTACCCTTCACCACCACTTTTTTGCATTTTTTCACTAAAGAAAACGGACAGCGAGAGAAGGGCTCACCAAAAGGGACGAAAACAGAATACAGCGAAGGTATCGGTGCTTGTGAACTAAAAAGGAAACCAGAGCTTCCCTCCTTTTTGTGCGGTTCTTTTAGGCTGAGGCTGTAAGAGAGAAGCGAAGTTTTCGCCTAAGACGCGTTTGCGCCTCTTTTTCTTTTCTTTTTCTCCCTCCAGCTTTCTTCTGCTCTCAGCGCCTCAACCCTCTCGGGAGTTTGTTTCTGTTCCCTTTCGCTGCTTCCTCCGTTTCCTCTTTTTCAGACGGTGCTGCACTCAACAGTTCACTCTACGCTTTTGAATTGTAGTCGGCTTCCTCTTCAGTCACCTTGCTTCGCCCATTGCGAAGTGTTTTCACTTCACCTTGTTGCGATTGCACTTTAATAGCAACGAGAGAGGAGTTAAAGGTCGGAGAAGCAGACCAGCGACTTGTTTCTGCGCACCAGACATCCGGGTTTTGCGACTGCGACGAGAGGAGCGGAAGATTCAACAAGCGCTCCCACACACAAACACAAAAAGATACTCGAAGCTCCTGAGCTCAAGAAAGCGACGTGATTATCATCTATATATATATATTTATTTTTTGCTCGCACGGTCCACAACGCAGTAAAACTCGTCCGCTGGCTTGCAGCTACTGCCCTCTTTTTTTTTTTTCATCTTCTCTTCTCGGGCTTCTCCGTACCACACTGAGTCGTGAACGACCTGCACATGCGTGTGTGACCTACGGACACTGTTTATCTCAGAGCCACAGAAGTAAAGGACGCAGAGTTTCTTGACTGTAGTGAGTACAAATACACTAGTTTTTACGAATTGTAGTTTTTCTTTCCCCGTTTTCCGCACCGCTTTACTTATCATTTACCGCATTTATATAGCTCGGTGATTCTTTTTTTTTTCTTTCTTTTGCTCCTTTTTTTTTCTTTACTTGTTGTCTGCTTTTTTTCCAGCTTCGAGAATCGGCAGCTGTGGGGAATACTGGTGTCACTGCACGTACACTCAAACACGTCCTCTAGCTTAGCATTCCGTATTGCGCAAAAGAGAACAGCAGCTACAACACTAAAAAAAAAATAGAGACTTGACCAGTGCAGTTTATCACGTCGCAAATCTATTTTAAAAATAGCAACGACAACAAAAAGAAAAACACGAAACAGAAACGCATACCAGACACCGAACACGTAAGTCTCATTGTCGAAACTTACTTTTCCACAGATAAGCGTCCGTTTCCGTTTCCACAACCAAGGCAGAGTATTCCGCTCCACTTTTTTCTTTTTCAAACGGATTGCTTACTCACGTTTTATTTTTGGGTTTTAACTTGAACTTAACAGTCAACCACACGCCTTGTCACGCATTACGCACAAACAGATACGCAGAGAGTCTGCATTTTTTTTTTCTTGGACGAGAAAAGCAGCACCTTCTTCACAAAACAAAGCAAGCCACTCCGAATACCATTGCAAGACTTACTTTACTTTTCTTTTCTTTCTTTTTCTTTTCGTATCCTTCTCCGGATTGTTTTCGAGCGCTAACGTGAACACAGCAAGGCTTCTCTTGTTTCCGTTTTCATTTCACTGTCCACTTTACTAAACTCCGTACTTGTGACGCCTTTTAATCTGCAAATATATATATCTACATAAAAGCTGATAGGGAGGAAAGTGGCAAACACAGTTTGTCGTGAGGAAACCCCCTTTTTTGGCATCTAGTGAATCGCTGTTAGTTCCCTCTTCCGCAGCACACACAAAAAAAGACAAAAACGTAAAAAAAAATAAAAGGACCCACGCGTCAAACGACTCGGGTGAATTAAAAAAAAAACAAGAGAGGAAGAAACGCGTTTCTTGTCCCGCCTCAGCTGTAACTTTTCTTGCAACCTGCTCGTTTCCGCCGGCGCTGAGTACGTGCGGTATCACGCGTGCTTTAAGATCTTTTTTCTTCTTTGTTTTAAAGTGTTGGGTCAACGCCTTTTTTTTTCCGTTTCTGCTGCTTCCGTCATCTCTCCACGTCCGCAAACTCGTAATAGAAAACAGTGTTTGCTCCGTGAAAAGCTGTTCATCGGAGTCCAAAAATTCTGTGATTTTTATTTTTGTGCTGCCTTTCCCCCATCGCTTCTTGCTTCCTTTCTTTGTCACCGTATTCTCTTCTTCTTGCATTTTATATTTATTAATAGACGCTTCCATTTTTTTTTCACAAGTTTAACCTCCCCACCCTCTTACTTTTTGTGTTCTCTTTTCTTTTCTTTGCTGATTTGTGTAATCGCTTCACTCACACGCGGCAGGAGGGTCAGAGAAGTGCACCGTCTTATTTCTTTCGTATTCTGTTAAGGATCCTTACTCAAATTGGTTTTACTTTGCAGCACTACTTCCACCCCGTTGCAATTGACCTTTTTTCTTCCTTTAAAAACTGCGATTAAGTGTGTATCTGTTGTCGAAGCTCGCGAAGAACAAGCAGTTTTTTTTTAATAAAGGCATTTCGCTATACGTTTCTTTTTCCTTTTTGCACCGCAATACGTCAACGAAAATAAGTGCAAGTTGGCCATAGCTTTAGCTGTTGTCTGTCGTGACCTTGCACATACTCTCAATAACGGCATTCCGCTACGTGGGCATCAGGTACTCTAGCGTTGGTGTCCCCTCTAACCTTCTGCTTCTAAAACTGTTACTGCGTTTCGCTACTCTTTTATTCTTCGCCTGCTTTCTATTCTGCCTGTTTGACCAGCAAGCCAGCCCTGATTTTTGTCTTTTAAATCCATCTTCTCCCTTTTTTTTTTCTTAGCCGTTCGTTGGTTGTACACGGCTTTCACCCAAATCTTCTTTCCTGGTTTTTTTTGAAGCCTGGGCCTGTCTTCAAAACAGCCTTCTCTACTTTTCCGTTTCTTGTTTAAGTACTGATCACCTTCTTTCCAAATCTCCCTATTTCTTTTTTCTCTCCTCAATTCCTCCGCTGCCGTCTCTTCACATTTATCTTATTCTTTTTTTTTTCACACGTTGTACGTATCCGCTCCCTTTCACACCTCATTTTTTTTTCTTGTAAAACTACTTCGATTTTTTTTTTTTAGATTCCAGACCACCTCTATTCTCGAACGCAAAGCCGTCTTTTTTTTCTTTTCTTTTCCTGTTCAGCTCCAAAGCGCTGTTTTGGTTGCTTGCTTCCGAAAGCTCAAACCTTTTTTATTCCTCCGCTTGTGTACCTACTTGGGAGCAAGAGAGAGAGTTCTCTTTTTCATCTAGCCTTTGTTGGCGCAGACACTCCCTAATTGTATCGAGAGAGAGCAGGAACGTGCGCTTCGTTGCGACGTTCAACAACAATCTCCCTTTACACGCACTCTTTTTTTTCTTTTTTCCTTTGTGGGCTGTGTAATTGATGTCGCACGTCACCGCTGCTCCGCACGCTGGCACGACGGCGGGCACTACAACGACACCCACCGCAGCCAGCCAGGCAACGAGCAAACCTCTCCTGCCGAGCTCCGTCACTCACCCCGGCGTGGCCGTGCACGAGCCGCAGTGCGGTAATTGCAATGCGATGGATGAGAGCCCCTGCACGACCCCGTACCACATCTCGAGCCCGCTGCGTTACACCATGACTGGTGGTGGTGGCTTGGGTGGTGGCAGCGGCCGTCCTGGCTGCTACGTCAGCCACCACAGCGCCGCGAGCTTCTTTAACTACAGCACGAGCAACAACGCGTTCGGCGGGCCAAGCAGCGCGGGAATTGCCGCTGGCAGCGGTGGCGGCGGTGGCCCAAGTCGTACCACGTCGTTTCCATCGAACGAGCTGCAGGAGTACGTCTCCGCGACATCGCCCGCCAGCGACTTCTACTACTACTCCCCGCAGCAGTTCTACCTGGAGTCGCCAGCACCGTGCGCGGCGGCAGAGTTGTACGGCGGCCCCAACAGCGGCAGCGGCAGCCCGCGCACCCCAAACTTCGCCCCGGGTGTGGCTCTGCCACCACCGATGATGGGCAGCGGCTTCTGCTACAACGGTGGCAGCAGCAACCCCCACAACAACACCGCGGGCAGCAACGTCGAGGCGACGGCGGCGAATGGTCCTCACACTCCTTCACTTCGCAGCAGCATGAGCATCAGCGGCTCCCGCTTTCCGCAGTGGTACCTGCCACGCGGCTTCTACGGCTCCTCGACGGCGGGCCCCATATACAGCGGGGGCTCAGGGTACAACAACTACGCCGCGACTGCTGGGCCGATGTACGCGGCGGACGACGACGCCCTCTGCGGCGAGGACGGCTGTGTGCCACCGTCGTTTGCTGTGCCTGGTCGAGAGGGGCAGAGGGGACTGCCGCTGCCGCCACGGCTGAGCCCGCAACTGAATCCAATCGCCGTGGGGCCATTCACGCTGCCGCCGTCGGTGCTTGGCGCTGCGGCTTCCTCGCCGCACCACTGCCAGGGTCGGCCGCAGCCATTCGTACCGTACGACGGCCGTGCCTACGGCTTGCCGGTGTACTGTGGCCTGAGCTGCGCAGAGGCCGCCGTCGCGATTGCACGCTGCGCGTTGGCCTCCGAGACGAACAGGCGTGGGAGTCGACGCACCGCCGCAGCGGCGACGCAGCAGCAGCAGCAGCAGCAGGCGTCGGCGGCGGCTGGTTCGGACAGTGCCCGCCCGCGCGGGCTGCAGGACTCGACGGCAGTGGCCCTTGCAGCCGATGGCGCCGCGCGTCGAGGGAGTCGGCGGGAATCGACGCTGCCGGCTGCTGGTGAGGACGCGGCGGGCGTAGCGGCGGCAGCGGAGGAGGACGTTTCGCCGGCGGAGAAGGCACCGGTGGTGGATGCCCACACACGGCTTACCCAGTTACGTGCGAAGGCAAACGAGGATGCCCAGCAGCAGCAGCAGCGGACGCGGTCGGCACCGACGTCGCCGTCGATCGCGGCCACCAGCGCCGGAGTGAAGGGCGCTGCGGTGAGTGCGGTTGCAGCGGGGGTGCGGAAGCAGCTGGAGGCCGAAGCGCGGAGGCTGAAGACAGCGGAGGAGGAGGCGGCTGACGAGGAGGCGGAGCTCCCCGTCTCTCCCATTCCGCACCTTCCAAACTCTGAGGATGCCGACACGGCGCGGCTGGAGGACTCGTTGATTGAGGAAATGGAGCTAGCCTCGCAGCCGCGGTTGCCGTCACAGCCGCCGGAGGAGAAGGAGGCGGAGGCGGCGGTGGACACAAAAGCCGTGTTGGAGCGCGTGCTGTTGGTGCCTGGAGTGAAGTGGCGCCACGACCCGTACAGCCGTCGCGTGCTGGTACAGCTCAGCACCCCTGCCACCTCAGACGTGGAGGACGAAGAGGCGGCAGAGGAACGGGGGCACGCGGCCGACGAAGTTGACGAGGGGCGACGGGACAACCCCCGCTCTACGGGCTCAGCGCCGTCCAGCCCGCCGTCGCGTCTACCAGCGCACATGCCGGCCTCGAGTGACGTGAAGAGTCGTAAGCGGCCAACACCTGACAGGTCGGAGCCGCGTGGCAGCGGCAGCGGCAGCGGCAGCAGCAGCAACAGCAGCAGCAGCGCGGTTCCGACGCAGCCGCCCTGCTCTCCTAACACGTCTCTGCACTCGCAGGGCAGCCACGGTGAGTGCGGACCGGGCCATGGCAATGGCGCTAATGCCACGTCCCCCAAGTCTCAGCCCAGCGCGCGGCGTATGCCGATCAAGAAGATCTGCGTGCGCCACTTTGTGAGTGACAGCACCCGCGAGTCACGCGTGTCGGCGGACAACGCGGTCGGCGTGTTGACGACTGTGATCTCGCAGCCCACGGCGACGCAGCGTGCCGCGCCGAGCAGAGCGGCGACGGAAGGCGAGACGGCACCGACGAACACCACTGCTACCACTGCTGCGGCTGCTGTGACGGCGGCGGCAGTGGCACACAGCGACCCCACCGCGGCGCTGGAGAAGATTGGCTGTGAGGACTGTGAGTCCGCAGCGCCGGCACCGACGACACAGTCGCTCGTCGTGGTGCCGCCCCCGTGCTCGAGGCAGCCGCGCTACTACGATCACCAGAGTAAGAAGTGGCACACCACCCCGCAGAACGCCACGGCAGCAGCGTCGCCAAGCGACCAGCACTACCGTGACGGCAGTAGCTACAGCAGTAGCAGCACCAGCAGTCTTCGCGACATGGAAAGCGTACACCCTGCTATCCTGGCAGACCCTGTGCTGCAGCACGTGGGTCCTCTCCCCACGCCAAACACGGTGGTGTCGGTGAAGACAACGGGCGATCCAGCCAGCGCCACCACCACCACCGCCGACGCTGCGGCGAGGCTCGGCACGTCGTGGGCGTGGCGTGCGCGGGTGACCCAGAAGGCGCTGGATGCCGCCGCGGAGACCGTCAGCGACGCCGTGGCGGCTGCGGCTGCAACGTCTTTCACGATGAGCAATGGCGGCTGGAACAGCCAGGTGGCGCCGCTCGCCATGACCGACGTGGACACGAGCCTGCTGGTGCGGCTCTCCCGCAAACTCACCGGCAGCGGCTGCTTCCGCGATGTGATGGACGCGCGTCAGTGTGCGCTCGGGGCGGAGAGTAACAGCTGCACTGGCGTGGTGAGCCGCACCGTGGCGCGCCGCTTCGGCAGCCGTCACGGCGGCGGCGGCGGCTACGATGAGAGCCGCGCCAAGTGCCAGCAGTTGACGATGGTGACGGAAGTCGAAGTGACACACGTGTACGTGCTGCAGCACCGATACCGCACCAGCTGCGCGGTGGCCACGCGGCGGTATGACCACGGCACCGAGGTGGTGCTGGATGGCGACATGGGTGTGGAGACGGGGGTGGTGCAGTTGGTGCTGACCAAGACGGAGTACTACACACTGACGCCGCATGAGCGGCAGGTGGCAGGCCTCGCTCTGACGCTGGACGCTGCCTTGTCTTCCTCGATTCACCGCTGCATCACGGCAGAGGAACGGCTGGTGCAGGCGACGGTGCAGCGGCCACTGGAGGACGTCACGCTGGCCTTTGTGCGCTACCTCTCCACCCAGCCCCACCTCTTCCACAGCTGCCGCATCGACTGCATGAGCTTCGTCGATGTCGAGTTTCAAGCGGATGGGCAGAAGCTGTACGTGTTCTACCACACGTCCGCGACGGTACGCTTCTTGGAGCTGGCCACCTATCTGAACCACGTTTTCCACTGCCGCATCTGGATGAAGCTGGCAAAGGGCCGCTAATGCTGTGGTTTCTTTTTTTTCTTCTTCTTTCCCCTTCTTTTTTCACCGGTTTCGGCGTTCTCTTCCTTTCTTTCAGTCCAGTCGGTTGGGCTCGCCTTGTCTTCTTCTCTTGTTCATCTGTTGCATACGCCGCAATGGCGCTGCACACCCAAGTTTGGAAATGAACTTGCTGAATTCACGCTTCCCTTTTTCTTTCTCTTTTCCATGACGGGTGAACATGCATGCATCTGAAGTTCATTGAGGTTCTTCCGCTTTTTCCTTTTTACATGAGGTCTGCTCCTTTTCCCGCTTTCTTTGCCTCTCTCGATGAGTAAAGCGGCACATCAAAGCGCCTTTTTTCTTTTTCCCCCCCTTTTTGCTTGAAGACCCTCCGGATAACTCTCAGGAGAACAACAACACAAAAATAGCAACAACAAACAAAAAAAACCCTTCACTTTTTTTTTTTTACCTACTGTGAGATATATATATATATATGATTTTTTTTTTAAGACTATTTTGGTGTTCTGAGGGCCATCGCTAGCCGCGCAGCAAGAAACAAAAAGCGGAAGCTGCAGGTTTAAAACTACGTTCTCTTTCTTTTACATCTATCGGGACTCTCTCTCTCACCCAGCCTGACTGCAACCACGTCTGAAATAGTTTTTCTTATCTTGCAACATTCGCAATCTGACGACCAGCATCTAAGCGACGAACAACCTTACTCCTTTTTCTTGTCCGGTAAAGTCTTCATCGTCTACCTTC
>AUXI01000646.1:0-14426 GCA_000482105.1 Crithidia acanthocephali | reverse complement strand
GTCACGTGGCCCGCGATCTCGTGGCCCGGGATCATCGGGAAGGTGGTGAAGCCCCACTCATTGCGAACGGTGTGAACGTCGCTGTGGCACACGCCGCAGTACGCGATCTTGATGCTCACGTCGTTCGGCTTCGGGTCGCGGCGCTTCAGCGTCATGAACTCAAGCGGGCTCGTGGCCGACTTGGCACCCCATCCGCATGCGTCCGACGGCATTGTGATAGAAGATAGATTTTAGTGGGGAGGTTTGTAAAGGCAGTGATAGGAGTGGCGAGCAGCACAAGCCGAAACGCAATCGCAACACGTCAAAACAGGAATACTAAGTCAATGTGTGAGTTTTATTTTTTTTTTAAGGAGAGCAAAAAAAAAAAGAGAAGTAGTAATAAAAGACGGAGGCGTTGTATAATCCAGTGGAAGAAAAGAGTAGAGAAGAGGAGTCAGCGACTTGAAAGCGATGCGAGTTGTAGGGTTTTTTTTTATTCGAGAAAGCCGTCTGAAAAAGCGGAAGCACATGGGTTTCAACCGCTCGCGCGGAAGGTCTTGTCTTCGCAGGGATTGACATCACCACTTTCCTCACGAACGACGAACAGAATTAAAGAAAGAAAAAGTATGCTTCCGAAACGCTGTGGAGACAGAGGTTCCAATTTCGGCGGGCACGGCGCTGAACCCTTGCATTGTTCATCGTTGTAGCACTCGTCGCAATATTCGTGCACGATGAGTGCTCAGCGTCTTTTCTTTTTTTTTTACGTTCGCAAGTCCAACGGACCATTGTGCCCTCTCGCAAGATTGAGGGCTTTCAGCACGTAAAGAAGCGTTCTCATCTTCCTTCAACCACCATCTTCTCAGAAATGTGCCCCTTCTAGAAAAAAGCTCTCACTCAACAAGTACGGGCAGCACACTCACGGGGAACAAAGAAAGGCTAAATGCGGGAGGTTCAACAGAGTTGGGTTTGCGACGGATCATGTGAGCACAATCTTTACCGCTAATAACGCAAGCGTCAGAGCAGGCAAACTCTCCCAGCGACGACAACAACAAGAACACACACACACACAACAAAAAAAAAAAACGACGACCAGCAGAAGCTACATTTTGAATCAACGAGTTTTC
The DNA here is from genome assembly GCA_000482105.1 of Crithidia acanthocephali. Taxonomy (NCBI): domain Eukaryota; phylum Euglenozoa; class Kinetoplastea; order Trypanosomatida; family Trypanosomatidae; genus Crithidia; species Crithidia acanthocephali. The sequence continues at coordinate 13,323 of AUXI01000646.1, read as the reverse complement.
CCCTAAAAACGCACAAGGAAGCGTTAGCGTGGATGGCACAACAACGATCTGATTGGCCTTCAGCACCTCCCACGCGAACCGCGGCAGCTGCAGCGCCACACGAGACAGAGGGATTCAGCGTTGCCTTTTCGACTGCTCGCACACGCACACGCACGCACACACATACTCTCTCTCTTTTTTTTCTCTACGCCTTTGCGGCGTAGTGCTGCGAACCGTCGCTGCCGGTGCTGCTCCCGTCGACCTCACCACTCTCGCCCGGTGCAGCCGCGTCCATCGGCAGGTCCGGCAGCACGCCGCGATCCTTCAGCAGCCGCTCCACAAACTCTGGCGGGTTCGGTGCGTCGTAGAACGGGTAGGCTTTCAGCCGGTACGTCGACGGGTCGACGGGCACCTCCGTGCCAATGCTCGGTGGCGGTGGCACACAGCGTCAAAAGGCACCGCCGCTGCGTCGTCGTAGTCCATGTGCCACCCAGGTGTGTCCGCAAAGTTGATCTCTACGGGCCGCGTCGTGGACTCGCCGTGAAAGGTGATGTAACCGTAGGCGGTGCCTTTGCTGCCCTCCCGATCAAAGTCCACGGCGGAAAGAGTGACGTACTTGTCGTACGTGCCTTGGCGCCACTCCTCGCGGTAAAACTTCTGCCCACGACCGTGGTAGCGCGTCTGCGACGCAATTTGAAAGATGTTTGCCCCGGTGGAGATGTTGTAGGCGTGGGAGGCCACCGTTGCCTTCAGCACCTCCAGTGGATCGACCTGCGCGGCGCGGTCGATGTGGTCGAGCTCGACAAGCTTGCTGCCGTCCAGCACCAGCTTGTCCTTGTTGTTCAGCACAACGCCAGGAACGTACTCCTGGGCGGCGGTCCACGGCATGCGGCGGCGATGTGCCTCTGGTGAGGATCGCATGCCCTTGCTGCCGAGCGTCATGGAGCTGCCGGCGTTGAGAGCGTCGCGCGCCAGCAGCCGAGTCGAGCGCCACAGCATCGCAAACCACAATGAGCCAACCTAGTGTTTCTTTCTCTTCTCTGCTATGTGCAATTCCATCAAAACGCACACACGGAAAAAAGGAGGTGAGCAAAGGAAAAGGAAAGGAAAAAAAAAAGGAGTATCGAACATGAGAAGTCGCAGGAGCACAGTCGACTCGTACGAGCTCAGCCTTGTTGTATCTTGTTCAACATACATTTTTTTTCCCCCACTGCTTGTGCACTTAGCCAGGGGTCATTGCAGTGTTACTGCGTTTTCTTATCATTCCTTGCGCGGCCTTTGTGACAGCAAAGAAGCACCAATTGCAACCCAAATGGTGAAACGTCGAACCCACTTCGATGATGAACAGCGAAGGTTGTTCGTCGCCAAAAGAGCAAGTCAGCATGCTGGTTCAAGCGCGTGTCGGTGCTTGTCGCACCGGTTACTTGTCGCTTTTTGGTGTTTTCTTCGCTTTTCTACGCTACTCGTGTTTCTCTTTTCTTTTCTGAAGAACTAGCTGAAGTTGCAAGCAACAATTTCTTCGCCACACGGCGATTCCACACACTTGCACACCACCAACGCAAGCAAACAATTATAAAAGAAGAAGGAAGCAACAAAGGTACAGAATCACCATAAAAACCCTTAAGAAAAAAGGCAATCTAACTCGGCGCTTAACACGACGGTAGCAAACGGTGATCTCGATGATAAAAATAAAAAGGTCACGGTGCAAACACGCTGAAAGGTATTTGGGGAGTAGCAAGCAAAGCAACTGCGTTGCTAGGGGTAAAGGGGAAAAAAAACAGCAAAGGTGAGCTTCTCTGTTGACGTTGCGCTGCGGTTCATACACACACACATACACACACACACGTACCCATCCTCTCCTCCTCCTCACATGACTACTTTTTTTTCTGTGTTATCGCAAGGCGGTCAGCGCGGTCAAGAACTTGGCAGGAGTCAGCAGCGACGTGCCACCCACCATCGTTTCCGTGCGTGTCAGCTGTGAGATCTCGTAGCCCGCGCGCGCCTCGCCAAAAGTTGCGCCACCCAGCACGAACAACACCACTCGCTGGCGGCTCTTCAGCGCGTACTGCCCTTCGTGGCCGAGGTCGAGCATCACATTCGCGTCGCCGCCAGGAACATTTGCCGCGCCGCCGCGGTTGAACGCGTCGTTGCCGCCGTTGCCGGAGCGGAGGGTGCGGCGCTGCTGCACGGAGCCGCCCGGTGCAGAGTTGCGGCCCACGTTCCCCAGTCCGGCGCCGCTGACACCGGTGAAGAGAGGGAAGTCGGACATGCTCAGGCTGTTGTTCACCGCCGCGTTAAGGATGAGGTAGGCCTGGTTGCGGAACGTGTCGCCAGTCGAGTTGCTGGCGTTGCCGGCGCGTGTCGGGCTGCCGGCGGGGCTCGCTGCTTTGCTGTCTTGCTTCGCCGCACGTGTGGTGCGCAGGGAGCGTTTCATGAGGGAGCCGAGGGTGTTCGCCTTGTTGTTCGGGCTGTTCGTCTTGTCGCCGCCGTCGTTGCCTCCATCCGCCTTCTCCTGCGGCAGCTGCCCCATGCGTGAGATGAACATGCTGAGGCTGTTGCAGCGGTCTGCCTCACTCGTGAGCCCCGTCTCCTGCAGCAGCATCAGCTTCTTCGCCTCGGTAAACTCCCTCGTGTTCGTGGCGGCACACAGCAGCAACAGCAGTCGCGCTCGCACCGGCAGCGGCAGCGACGCATCCGCGGCGAGACGGCGGACGCCCTCGTAGACCTCCTTGAAGGGCTTCCGCCCGGTGGCCATGTCCTGTTCCACCTCACACACCTCCGCCAGCTTCTGCTGCTTGTACTGGTCCATGATCTTGGTGCAGATGTCGATGTGCACCGACAGCTTTGCCTGCCGCTCCTGGAACTCCGGCAGCGCGCGAATGGCACTGCCGACGTCGGCCAGCTTGTTGCCCGTGCCGCCTGTGGCAATGTTGCTCATGCCGTTTGCCAGGGCCGGATTGGCGGCGATGAGCTCCTGCAGCTTGCGGGGAATCTCCTCCAGGCACACAGGGAAGAAGCGGTGGCGGTACTGGCACCAGTAGGGGTCCTGCTCATCGATCGGGCAGCTGCGCGTACCCTCCTGGCCACTGCGGCCTTCGAAGTTCTGCTCGTAGATGCCGTTCGCCAGCGGCATGAGGTCGTTCAGCAGGCACTGGTAGGTGCGCTCGTGCAGCAGTGGCTCAACAGCGTCGAAGGAGCGATCGACCAAGATCAGCAGCGGTGGCTCCTCGGCCTCCACCAGGCCACCGCTGGCCGCGCTAGAGAGGCGAAACGCCGAGGCGTTGCTGCGCGTCGTCGCGCTCACCTGATCGGCGAAGAGCCGCGCCACCTGCTGTGCCAGGCGACTTGTGCCCTGGTAGCGCACCGTCGGCACGCCGGCGCCGATGGTGAAGAAGACGGACACCAGTCGCCGCGCTGTCTGGCCCAGGATGTTCTCGCGGCCGCCGGAGAGGGCCACGTCAGGTGGGAAAAGCTTCTGGATGTCGCCCTGCATCTCGAAGGAGAAGAGGAGTGTCTCGGGGACGGCGTAGTCCAGCAGCATGTCCTTGCACGTCTTCAGCGCCTCCACCAGGCGTGACTCGGAGGCCATGAGCTGAATTAAGTTGTCCGACGCGGGTGAGGTGAAGAAGACGTGTGCTTCACGGTAGGTGTTCTTGAACGACCAGTCCTGCATGACGCGCCGCACCGAATCCTCCGTCGGCTCGATGAGGTAGATGGCGGCGCTGCTGAGCACCGGCTGCCGTGGCAGCCCCAAGTCCTCCACGAGGGTCACACCGTGGTCCATGAGGTCATGCATGCGCACGCAGATACTGAGGATCTCCGCTCCCTTGTTGTCGCAGATGAGGATGTTGTAGTTGCCCGGGACGCTGTCCAGCATGTCCGTAAAGATGCGCTGCTTCACGCAGCCCAGCAACCCACCGCGCACCACCGTTGCCTTCTTGCTGGCGCGGGCCGCCTTTGCGTTGGTTTGGAGGCCGCCAGGGGAGCCGGGAGCCGCCGCGGTGGTCGGCGATGCCACACCGCTTGCCTGCCCATCCGCGCCTAACTCAGTGCCAGGGCGGAGCATCGCGCTACTTCGTGTTACTTCTTTTCCTTGCTATGCTCAGCGCTATCCCACTGTAATGATGAGAATGAGATAGAGAGAAAAGGGTACAGCAGCAAAAAGACGTGTGTATCTTGTGAGAAGCTGGTGTCAACAAATGCTAACACGACGTTTCAAGCTACATACCAAAACAAAGCCACAGAAAAGTGTATTGGAGGAAGGAAGTATGAAGACACGCCAGTAAGGATCCAAGAAATAAGAAGAAAAACGTACAGTTTGTTGTGTTGAAGGTATGGAGAAGTGCACAATACATCTGAAATGCAAAGTCATTTAGTTTCCTGTTTTGCACAACTCATGAGTCTTTTTTTTTTCAAATCGAACCAATCCCTGGCTCTATTGAGGAAGAAAAAACAGGCATATAAATATATCTAAACTGTCTGTATCAGTCGATGCTAAGGTGCGGAAGACGGTGTTTTTTTTCTTTCGGAGGTTTTTTCGTGCTCGAGATATGATCGAAAACGCAAAAAGCATTGATAGACGGAAAACAACCAACCAAACAAAAAAAAAAGGGGGATGCCATACGTTGCGTGGGCAAACTCTCTCCCCTTCGCAACGTCGTCGTCACGCTCCACGCTAAGACACGGGTGAAGTACAAATACATCTAATCGAGAGGAAAAAAAAGGTCAATCGTCTTATCAAAAAGCAGCACATCGCTAAACAGAACCTGCTTTTATGGTTCAGAGTTCCGAGAAGCGAAGCAAACACGGACATGTACATTGTGTGCCGAAAAAAAAAGTGCCAGGAAAGAAAAGCGAAACAATACAGGAGCAGCTAGGCTGGCAGCAAAGTGAGTAACAGAACAGTCTAAGAGAGTATATGTGCATCCAATCAGGAAGAGTGAGGGAGAAAGAAAAAAAAGATTTATCACAAAGATCATTGTCGAGGAGCGTGAAGCAGAGTAAAGAAGTGAAGTTCTGCTCTGTGAATACATGTGGTACAAGTGGCAACAACAACGAGAAAGAAAAGGCAGGCGTTTGCACCTTTTTGTTCTGCCAAGTCCTGTCTCTTTCATTCCACCTGTGAGAAGTTGACGGTGTAGTGACCAGGACCCGGCGCGGCTGGAAACAGACGCGTGTAGCGCTCCGACTGCACCCGATGCCCGCGGAACTCGTGCTCCTTCGTGATCTGCTTCTCAAAGTCCGGCACCGACTTCACCGGTGGGGCAAGGTAGTTGGTTGGGTTGTACATCACCTTCGCCCCGCAGCCCTCCGTGTCGTTGCGATGTGCCTGCTGCCGCGTGACGGTGCGGCCGATCGACGGGGTGCCCTTCACGCGTCCGCCGGTCAGGGCGTAGCCGCGGTCGGTGTCGTAGGTGAGGTCGTGCAGCGGGGCCATGTGGGCCGGGCGAGGACTGCCCTTGCCAAGGTCCGTCACGCAGCCCGCCCGCGGCTTCGTCAGCGCGAGCGACGGCACATCGCCGAGCTCAGTGGGGCTGGAGGCGTGGAGGGCTTGGTGGCCCGGGGCGGAGGGGTGGATGACGGCGGAGCGGCTCCGTGCCGTCGTCGCCGCCTGCGCGTCTGCCGCGTCCTCCGCAGCGGCGGCGTCACCGTAAATGGACGGGCCGTAGCCGTTCGTGTCGTCGCCGTCGTAGGCCACCGTCAGCCCCAGCCGTGCCCGGGCTTCCCGCTCCGCCCGGCTGGGCACCTTGCCAAAGTCACGCACGTGCGACAGCTGCGCGGCACCGCCCATCAGCGGCCGCGGGTAGTCGAAGTTGCGCTCCACCGAGACGGACGTGTCCGGCACCGCTGCGCCGCTGCCGCTGTCCGTGCCAAAGGCAGCAATGCCCGTTGTGCTTCCCTGGCCGTCGACGTCGCGCGGGATACGCGGGGGCAGCGTCGCCGTCCGCTCCTTCGGCCGCGTCGCCTCCAGCGCCAAGTCCACATCGAGCGGTTCGCCATTCGAGGTAGGTGAAGTGCGGCCGTACCAGTGCGTCCCGCGTCCCGTGGTGCGGTCCATCGTCACGGTGCGGGGCTGATGCAAGGCGATGTCGTCGCACACGTCGTACACCGAGGCCGGCACGCCGGAGACGAGCGGCTCGCGTCGCCGCTGCGTCTGCGGGACGTCGAGTTGCACGAGGCACGCCGTCCGCTTCGTCGTCGACCGCACATCTGGGTAGGGCCAGTAACACACGTCCGGGGCAGCGGTGCCGTATGCGGCCTGCCGCGGCACCTGCGAAAGGAACATCGAGCTGCCCTTGACGTTCTCGCCAGGCGGGAGGGTGGCGTTGGGCTGCGCCGCGCTGCCGTCGTCGCCGGCAGAGCGCTCCGTGCCGCGGCGGCCGCCGCCCCCCACGACGGAGGCGACGTCGTCGCGCATCGTCTGCCCGAAAACCGACGCAGCGTCACCGCCGGCCCGCTCGCCGTCGCCGGTGCCACTCGTGTTCGGCCGCCGCTCCTCCGCTGCTGCTGCGCCGCTGACGGCCGCCAGTCCCGCCGCCGTTGGTGCGGCGTACTGCACCGGCGCCTGCGGGGTGACGTAGCCGCCCGTCACGCGCGGTTCCACCATGCCGTAACGCACGTAGTACTGTCCCACGACAGGCTGGCGCTGCCCCGGTAGGTAGTTGAGGGACTTGACGCGGTCGGCTGCGGCGCGACCCAGGCACGTGAAGGCCCAAGTGCCATTGGGCGCCATCGCTGCATCGACAGCCGGTGTTGTTGTCGTGTTGGCTGATCCACCACGCGGCAACCCACCAGCACCCGTGCTATCGCCGCTCTCCTCGCCACTCTCCGCCATCGGCGCCTGCACGCCACCGCTCGTTTCTGCAGCAGTGCCAGACGCTGGCAGCGCAGCGCGCGCCGCGTACGCCTGTCGCAAGCTGTAGGGCAACGTCTCCACGTCCACCAGCGCCGGCTGCGTCGGTGCGCCGCTGCGCTGCTGGATCAAGGGGCCGAGTTGTTCGAGTAAGTCTGGATGTGGCGCCGAGACGTCCCGCAGTGCCGCCTGCCGCTCCACCCGCTGCGCATCGCTGCGGTAGGCGCGGAAGCTGCTGATGAGCTCGTAGTTGTCCTCAATCTGCCGGGTCGTCGCAAAGGTCGGGACGGCGCCGATGAGTGTCACGTAGCCGCGGTCTGCACCGCCGATCTTCGTGCCGCCGAGCGACTCCGTCCCGTCGTCCGCCGCGGCGGTCATCGACGGCGCCATCGTGGGCAGCGCGGGGATGTGCAGTGGGCCGCCGCGTGCCGCCGCAGACTCCGTCACGCTGCACGCTTCGTTTGACGTCTTCGCCAGAGCCGCTGTTGTGTTCTTTACACCGCCGCTCCCACTCCGACTGCCGTGGGTGGAGCCGCCAGGCTTCAGACTGGTGTCGCCGCACGCACGTTGCAGCTCCTGCTGCAGGCGCAGTTGCCGCTCCCGCTCGAGGCGGTTCATCGTCAGCGCGCTGGGCTGCATCTCTGCCCCGCCGAAGCGCTGGTGCGAGAGGGTCGTGTCGAGGGCACGGCCCAGCGTGCTGTGGGCGCTCTTGGCAGACTTCACCAGGTTGCTCAGCAGGTTCGGGTCATCGAGCGCGCTGGTGGAGGTGGTGGACATCGCGGCAGCACCGCGGCTTCTCGTAGAGCCCGCTGCGGAAGTCATAGCTGTGCGAGACGGTTGTTGTTGCGCAGCGGTAGTTTAAAAAAAAAGAAGAAACACTAGAGCACGCGGTCAAAGGGTGTAGGAGCGGAAGCGAAGAGAGAAGCGTGTACAAGGGGGAAAAAAAGAGACTTTACTACTGTGACATGGAGGACGGAGGAGCAAACACATGCGCGATTTCTTCTGTTGTCGTGACAACCATCAAGAGAAGACAGTTGATAGGAGCTGTAGGCAATCAAAGAGGCCTTGGCTGGCACTCTGTGTTCGTGTGCATCGATGCACACACTCTCGAGTGAGTCGCCTTTCAGAAGAGAAACAACCTTTTTTAAATGCACGCTTGTGCTTCATGTCTTTAGTGAAGAGTTTTCTTTTTCTTTTTTTTATCCGTGTGTGTGTGTCGCTCAGGGTTGGAGTGTCAACACACACGAACGAGGCAAAACAAAGACCAGAAAGAAAGAAAGAGGAAAAAGAATACAGAACAGTGAAGAAGCCAACCAAAAGTGCTTTTTTTTTTTACTGTTTTCTTTTCTTGTTCTTTTACACACTCCAAAGCAAGCAAACGAAGAAAGAAAAGAAAATGGTTGAGCAAAAAAAAAAAAACGCAGAAGCAACAAAGAGCGCCGATGATGTCACGTCGAAAAATGGCAAGCAGCAGGAGAGGTTTTCGGTGTATTTGCGTATGTAAACATGTATAGGTTGTATAGCTGTATATATGTAAATATATGTAGAAGCCTCGTCACAACGGTTGACAAAAGAGGGAAACAAAAAAGGTCTTGTTGCGCAGCTTTTCACACCGCTTTCCCTCTCCGCAAAAAGCTCTCCGCACGTTTTGAAGATTCGTTCTCTCACTTCTCTCCTCGCCGTGTCGCAAGTCGGTCTGATAGCCTCTTTGGAATAACACAAGAAAAGAAAGAAAAGTCAAAGAAAAAAAAAGACTCGTGTCACGTCAGAGAAAAAGAAAAGACAGAACAGAACAAAGAGGGGCACAAACAGAGCTTCAAATAGATATAACGTGAAAACAAGACAAAAAAAAGGGTGAAAAGGATGAAGGTGACAGGTCGTTAGAAAGACTCGGCAATGGTGCGCACCGCCCGCAGAACATCGGTGAAGTTGTTGTACATGGGTGCCGGAGCCACGCGCACCACATCCGGTGGGCGCTTGTCGATCATGATACCTTCGTCCAACAGCTGGCGCTGGAGGATGGAGGCGTCGTCGGTGCCCTCCGCCGCCGTCCCGATCTCATACGCGGCGGAGTCCAACTCGGACGACTTCAGCTTGTTCGGCAGGAGGCGAATCGACAACTGCGCGCCGCGCTGGTTGGGGTCGGCCGGGGTGATGATCTCAATGCAGCCCGGTGGCACGAGCTCCGTGCACAGCAGCTCCAGGTAAGCCGTCAGCAGCAACGACTTCTGGCGGATCGCGGGGAGGCCCACGGAGGCCATGAGCTTCAGCGAGGGCCCCAGCATCATACAGCTGGCCGCCGAGGGCATGCTGAGCTGGAAGGCCGACGCACCAGCGGCGGGCTCGAAGCTGCGGTGCGGGGTGAAGCGCGTCTTCATGTCGTTGCCCCACCACCCCTTCAAGTACTTGAGCGGTGTCGTGGTGGAGGTGTGCTTGCTGTGCACAAAGATGGCCCCAATGTTGCCTGGGCCGCTGTTCAGGTACTTGTAGGTGCACCAGCACGCGAAGTCCACCTCCCACTCGTGGAGCTGCAGCGGCACGTTGCCGACGGCGTGCGCGCAGTCGACGCCGACGAGAATGTTCTTAGCGTGGGCCGCCTTGACAATCGTTGGGATGTCAAACAGCTGCCCAGTGAGGAAGTGCACCGCTGAGATGACGAGCACCGCCGTGTCGTCGCCGTGTTTATCGATCGCTGCCAGAAATGCCTCCGTCGGGATCACCGTGGCCGGCTCATCGTAGCTCTTTGTCCCGGGGGCGGTGACAGTGATGAGGTCTTCAGCCGGGTTCATGCCGCGTGACTCCAGTTGCGAAATCATGGCGTACGTGTCGCTAGGGAAGCTCTTGTGCTCAATCATGATCTTCTTCTTTGTGAGCTGCGGCCGGTAGAAGGCCGTCAGCAGCAGATGCAGGTTCACCGTGAGCGAGTTCATGATAGCCACCTCCGCGTCCTTCGCGCCGACGAGGGAGGCCATGTCCTTGATGTAGGTCTGGTCCGCCTCATTCCACGGGTTCGGCTGCATCGCGTGCCCTTCGCAGCCCTGGTCGCGCCACTTCTTCAAGAAACCAGCCACGGCAGCCTCCACGCCGACGTGCTGGGGACCGAGGGAATTACCCACGAGGTAGGAGAAAGGCGTGCCATCGCGCATCGGGGGGATGTGGTAGGCGTTGCGGTGTTCTCGCAAGGGGTCAGCGTTGTCCATGTACTCTGCGAAGGCGTCCTCCGTCAGCGCCATGCCGGTTGTGCTGACGGTGCTGAGAAGCGTCTCAGTGGCTGCGTTACGCATCTTGTCTGTTTCGTGCGAAGAGAGGTTTTGTGTTGTTGATGTTTAGAAGTTTTTATTCGTTTTTCTCTTTGCTGATGTTCGATGTGCAAAGCAGGAGAACTAACAAACGCTTCGTTTTCTTTCTTCGTGTTTCTCTTCGTCTCGTTGGCAGAGAGGAATGGAAGTGGAAAGTAGAGAGGTGATGGGGTGTGGGGGAAAAAAAAAATGGAGCTAAAATCCTATAATGGGTGTTTGATTTCAGGGAGAAGCAAACAAACAAACAAAAAAAATGCGACGTCAAACAGGGAGAGGGAAGAAGAACAAAGGTGGAACTCGGGACAAGCAAAGCATGTTGTAATTTCACTCTCTTTTCTCTGCGGGTTCATTGCTGTTGAAACTGCGAAATACCGCAACACTGAAAGGCACACACCTGCTGTCGCATGAGAGCACGAGGAGTACCGGTACAACACTCTTCTCACGCATTCCTTCTCTTTTTTTTGCTTTTTTTCTTAGTTGTATTTTCGTTCACTAGGCGACGAGCAGAGCTGTCACGTTGTGCACTCTCTGTCCACCTAAAACGGAACTTTTGCTCTCTTTCTTTCTTCTCGCTGCTCTCTCGCTCTCAAGCGCGCTTCCCCTCCCAGTACCCACCATCCAGAGGATGCGCTCTGTACCACTTCACGGTGTGCTGCAGTCCCTCCTCGAAGGAAACCTGCTGCTTCCACCCCAGCGACGTAAGCCGTTCGCTGCTGATGAAGTAACGGGCGTCGTTGTACGCACGGTCCGCAACATAACACACGTACACATCATCAAAGTCGGCACGCTGTGCCTCTGCAGGGGCACCCGACACGCACGCCACCACACGCCGCGCCACCTCGGAAACGGACCACTCCCGTGTGCTGGCCACGTTGTACGCCTCACCGAGTTCACCGCGAACCAAAATGGTTAGCAGCCCTCGCGCGACGTCCTCCACGTACATGAAGCTGCGCTGGTGGTGGCCGTCGCCTTGAATCGGCATCTTGCGTCCGCGCAGGCACTCCGTGATGAACTTCGGTATGACCTTCTCCGGGTACTGGCCCGGTCCGTAGACGTTGTTGCCGCGCGACACCACCACGGGGACGCGGAAGGAGTGGAAGTACGCAAAGGCGAGGTGCTCCGCGGCGGCTTTCGTGGCCGCGTACGGGTTGGTGGGCCGCAGCACCGTCGTCTTCTCCGTTGCCGCCCCAGTGCCGTCCACCGTCTCGCCGTACACTTCATCCGTGCTGATGTGCAGAAACCGTGTCAGCTGCCCGTACGCCCTGGCGCACTCGAGCAGCGTGTGCGTGCCCACCACGTTCACCTGGGTGAAGGCCAGGCTGTCGGAGAAGCTGTTGTCGACGTGCGTCTGCGCCGCCATGTGAACGACGATGTCGATGTGGTGCGTGTGGAAGGTGCGGAGGACCAGCTCCGCATCGAGGATAGACCCCTTCACGAAGTGGTAGCGCGGTGCTGTCGCGTGCTCCGTCGCGCTTGAACTCCCCTCCACCTCCTCGTGGAAGGTCGAAAGAACCGATGAAAGGGGCAGGTGTGCGCCGGCGCAGTACTCCATGTTGTCCAGGTTGTACACGTGCAGGTCCGGAGGCCCCCACTGGAGGAGACAGTGTATGAAGCAGCTGCCGATGAAGCCGCAGCCACCCGTGACAAGCACATGGCGGCCCGCGAGGTGTTGCAGCAGTGCACGGGTGTCCGCCTGCGCGACAGGAGAAGACAGTAGCACCGGGAGGGCTTCGCGGTGCGGCGCGGTGGACGTCGACACGGCCCCATCGCTTGTCTGCATAGCGTGGCTATTATTATTTAAGGCAGCCATGTTTGGTCACTTGACGTGTTCTTCTGTATCAGAGGAAATGTGCTCGCTGCATGTAGGCTTATCGTTGCAAGCCGGCTTATGTGATCGCAAACCACAGTTACAAGCGTCAACGAATCAGAGAGAAGTGGAATGGAAGTGTTTTGATGTGCATTAAAAAAAAAATGAAATAAGGATCAATGATGAGAAAGAAACAAATGTGTGCTTTGTTAAAGGTGTAGGTTAGAATACAGTAGTTAGGAAGCCGTCAGTGACGGTTGGAAAGCTCTAGCAACAACAACGCGGTAAAGCCTGAAAGAAAAGAGAGGGGAGGAAAGGAAAAAAAAGAAGAAGCGAATTCAGCGGGAACGGAGAAAAGCAAACAAGAACACTACGGCTGTCATTCAGCACATCGACCATTATTTGGCACCTTCCATGGCGGAAGCGAAGAAGCGCTACTCCAGTAACAGCTGCGTTGCCGTCTCATTCCAGCACGCAAGGCAGCCGAGTCGCGTCGAACACAGACGTTCGGTGTGAGCAACCACTTCCTTCTTTTCTTGCAACACACACCTTCCCTCCACGAGAAGCCGTGCATCGTGTTGCCGTTTTCCTTCACGCTTTCCTTTCGATGTTTGATACTGGATTGAAAGTAAAAAGAAAAAAGAAAAGAAAAGCACAGTGTAAAAACGGTTCTCACCGTCTCGACCTTGTCCTAATTCCCCTTCATCCCACGTGTAACGAGACTCGCGAGGCAGGTGGACGAAAGAAGAAGCCAAACGGAGAGAAAAAAAAGCAGAGAAAAGTGCTTTACAACTCCCGGCCTCTTCCCCCGCTCAGTCATCTGCCTACGCGTGCCACGCACGCTGACGCATAATATGCACACGCAACTTTATTTAGAATTGGAAAGAGAAAGAAAAAGAGTTCTTCTTCTAATTCTAGCTACTTAGTGGGCACCAGCGTTCGTCTTGGCGTGGGAGCGGGCCGTCACGGCGATCTTCTTCACGGACGGGTGAATCGAGCGCTCAATCTTGTCGGCCTTTTTCTTGTCGTTCACGACCAGCGTGTAGAGGTAGCGGCTGCAGCGCACCTTGAACTTGGTGGCGCTCGGGTTCTTCTTGACCTTCACGCACCGGGCATCCTTGCGGGAGCAGATCGCGAGGAACTCCTTCAGGGTCTTGATCTCACGCGGCATGATGACGAACAACGAAAGAAAAAAGATAAAGGGGGTAGACGAGTGGGTCTGACGGTGTTGACTGTCCGTGTGAGTGTGTGTGGAGCACCTGGCGTTCGACGATGGTGAAATTGACATGGAAGTGATGAAGGCGGTTGTGACAGGAAAGCGATGGAAGAAGGAGAAAATGGAAGTGAAAGAGAAGGGAGGAAAAAGAGGAGCATACATGATCAAC